>JACJUY010001816.1:85394-129132 GCA_014220935.1 Platorchestia sp. MABIK
TTTACTCTAACTAACAACAGTGATTTTGAGGTCTTGGGCAGGGTAAATTATTCCAACGATTTAGAAATTTGAGATCTCTTTTCATCCTTAGGACAAAACCAGTTTTGAATGACCAACTTAGTTCTCTTGAGTTGTCCATAGTCTGTTGGCAGTTTACTTTTCTTTTTATTGTTTATATATTATTGCAAGTGTGAATTTCTTATTCTAGTACTTTTCATTGTTTTGCAGAAGACTTTTTTTTAAAGTTTTTTAGCTGATGGGGATCAACCGGACGAAACATCTTTTCATTAGCAAATGTTTGGCGCGATGTTCCTATCATTTGTAACTGAAATTTAAAAAGTAGTTCCGTCGTCGTGACTCACAAACCTTAGGTTGGTTACAAATGAGTCCAAGTGGTTTAAGTAACCCTAGTTTCACCGACTAAATGACTCACTTATTGCGTATAAGGAAAATTTTATGATGTGAAATACTTGGAGTAAAAATACTTTCGCAATAGATAGAAACCACTCAGAAATAAAGGAAGGGAAGGCACGGTAATATGCATCGTGGTTGAAAATAAAATTGAGCACAATATCCCCGTTATTTTATTTTTGTAAGCATTAATTATAGTCATATTTTTTATTCTATGTATCCATTTCGTGTTTCTTTCAAATCAATAACTACCCTTGTAGATACAATTTAGTGAACGGTAAATAATGCCATCATACCTCATGATAAATTTAATTTCTTTAATTCCGATCCTTGCTCAGCTGTTTCGAAGTCGTGACAATGCAATTTGCTCCTGGGTCAGTAGTAACTGCTCGAGGTTGGTAATTACGATTTGTAGAACAGAAGGAAATAAAATGGGACTAGTGGGTCATTCTTTGAATTTTTTGTAGTTTGCTAATGAGTGAATAGGTGATACGCTCCTACAGTATGTTGCTCAGTTATTTCTGCATTAGCGTTTTTGGATTTGTTAAGATATTATCAAAAATATCTCTATACCTGCTGCTTGGTCATTTCAGAAATACGAGTTTCGCACTTCTTGACAAGCAATTAACCCTTTTCTTCCGATTCAAGTGCAAAAATTCTAAAAACATGGAGCGTACAAATTACTTGTGATGGGAGACTCTTCGAAGTGAACCATTGCTGAAATTTCTAAAATGTCAACCAGAACAAAGATTAAGATCACAGAAAACCACCTCAGCCATGCACCAATATTTTCATCAATATTGTATTTGAAAATCTATTGTGCTGAATGAGAAATATACTATTGATGAATTTGAAATTCAAAGTTACGAGTGTAATATTTCTCAATATTGCCAAATTGATTAGCATGTGTGTGCTATGGCTTAGAAATCTTCGGAACCAATTTTACCATCTGTAAGTACAGAAAAAATAGATTGACTACCATAAAGGAGGTAATGCCAGTATTTTTTAAAGCTATAATTCTAAGTGGTCCAGTATGGCACTATTCAGTGAAATAAGGCCGGTATTGAGTCATCAGGCCAATCCTCCTTTTATTCAGTAGAACATTAAAATTTTCCCTCTTCTTGAAATAACATTTCGTAAAACATAATAATCGAACGTAACCTTGATGTCAGGTAAACAATAGCGGTTTTTACTTAGGGCGCGTTGTTTCCAGCAGTCGTAAGGAGTTTCCTTCTGCCCAATTCAGATCGATGCTCGATCATGTGCGTCCTTTTCATTTATATTAAATATTTATTTAGTTGTTTGACTACACGCTTCCCTTCTGCTGCTTTCTTAAACTGGAGTTCAGAAATCCACTGCACATTATGAATTCCCTTAACCTGCAATCATTTGCTCATAATAATCATATTAAGACATAATACTTCACTTTCAAAATCTTACTTTGTCCGTTTGAATGCTTTTGTACGCTGTGTTCTGTTTTTCTCAACAACTTTCGACTATGCGCACACTAGGCCGATGATGCAGAGCTTTATATTGCTAGTAAGTTTAGGTGATGTCCGTGTTTTCAATAAAATTCTTTTTCACACAAACGCTGATTGAGATGCATTGACAATCTCCGGTAGAAGCTCAAGTATTTCTCACTCAACCTGCTTTCTGAAAGAAAGTCTTTAGTTGAATTCCTAGTCTATGGTTTTCCATAGAAACAACAGAAACTAATGGGAAAATTCATTTGTGTTAAATGTCTATTACATTTAAAAATGCTTGAAAGTACTTAGGTTATTTAGACACTTTGCGTCAGATATGGAGTGTAAATAGGACTAAATATTCCAACATAAATCAATTCAAGCTGTCAATTCATGTTGAGGTTTACGTAAAATAATGAAATCACATACCCCAAAAATCATCAACAACTAGTAGAATTGCAAACTGAAACCAACCTGGGGATGGAGTCATTGATATTTCATTGACATCGTTAACTATTTCTTCCTGTTCACTGAATTAGTGCAAATGAAATAAATCATCTGAGTGTCGAAAGGTTACCAAGGCTATTGCTACACAATCTTAAAACGTTTGTTTTTTTGGCGTTTTTGTGAGTTTTTACTGCCATTAAAGATTCATAGCCTTCACAATAATTCAAATCAACAATTACCAACATTGTAATCTCGATATTGCGCTGTTTAATTTCACTATAAAAAGTGATTGTATCATATATTTCGAAAGAAGCATTCAGTGCAGTATATACCCAGGCACGCTCTTAATGCCTTTTTTCATTTGACTCCGCTAAACAAAGAGACGAAAGCTTATTACTTTAAAAATTACTCAATACCAGTAATATTCGATGAAACGTTACGTTTTTAATTACATGCCTTGCACAAAGTTTTCGTGTTTGGTAGTTCAAAAATGATGAACGGATGGAAAATTATAGATCGTATCAAATTTTGCTGCATCCAAAGGAAATTTACCATGTCATTAAAATAACATTCAATCCCAGTATTGAACTAAGTCGAATATTAAAGCAAATTTGAAAGATTTCTGCTCTGTTTTATGGTATTCATGCAACATAAATCTTACTGACGGGTTTTCCCTGTCCTTGATTTGATATTTTCCAAAACCACAATAGTCGAACGCAAAACCTGATTTTAGGTAAAAATTTACTGTTTTCACTAATGAGCAAGCCCCCTTCCTAACTTCATAATATTGAACCCTCAAACACTGTGACCCAAATAATTTTTCAAAGTGAAATCATGATGCTTTTATGCCTATTTAACGCAGCTCATTCATGAGTTGAAGTTACGTGTTTCGAATAGCCAATGCGATGAAAGCTAGGACAAAAATTACCTGACTGCGTTTATCTCCTCAAAGTAGTTTCGTGCCAGTGTTCAAAGTGAAGAGTTTCCTTCTGTTCAGTCGTACAAGTTTCATGATTTTCGTCGTTTCTGGAGACCTGGCATTCTTCCGCCTATGCCAACACGCGGCTAATGTTCCTAGAATTCGTTCTTCCAAAACATGAGTTAAAATTTTCTCCTTAGGCCCGTGGACGTAAGTGCTCCGGGGCGTCTAAATAGCTCGCAATTAGCTGAAATCTTGCTCCCTCACTTCCAGAGACCCGGCTGTCCTCCTTGGTGCCCCATATATTAAAATAAAATGCTAATGCAATTAACAAAAAACATTAAGTGCCACGCAAGCGGCGGGCTCTGGTGACGTTACATTCGGGCTCGAGAAATTAAGGATATCTGTAGAACGACGCTGCTTTCTGGAACACTTTGCCTTCTTCCATGAGCTTCAAGAAAATAGAGTGAGACGCCGTGCCTATCATCATCAAGGACCTTCGTTTTTGCATGGGAAGAGTCGATGAAAGCCAATGTTTCTGAAATAAGGAGCGGGAAATAGTTTTCTGTTTTAAAAAACTGGGAAAACCTTTTATTTTCTTGTAAAATCATTTATTAACGATGATTGCCTACATTGTGCGTTTTGATTTTTTTATATTTTGCTGAGAAGTAATATCCGCTGATGTTATTTTTAGAGGTTAAGCTGCTAATTATACCCAGGAGTTTCTAATTTTGTGGAATGGTGACGAAAGTTGAGTCAAATGTGCCTGACTGGCAGGAAGTTGCTTCGCAACAAGTCGAAGAGCCACGCTTTCTGTTGACTTCTGTTGACTAGTTGACTTCGCGCTGAATACTTACCGTGAGTGTGAACAAACCACTGGACATTTTTATTAGGTTAATATTTTAGGTTCATGTATACACTACGTGCTTTGCTTATATAGAGTACGTTCGATCATGTGAACATAATATCCGGTTCACTCAAGAGTGTAAAAGATGGTGCGAAGAAAAAATTGTAATCCAAAGTGAACATCATTCACATTGTATTTTTTTCATTCGGAAAGGTTTATTTATGGAAACATTAGTTCAAAATTAAAAGTTCGCAGTTCTTCCGTTCTGGCTTTTTTATACCATTTGCTACAATAAAGAAAAATCATTTTTTTCGTTTCCACATCTATTCGCATAGCATATCGTAGCCACGATAATAGCCGCAGAGTTTCTGAAACAAGGATATGCAGGATTTATAAGGTAAACTGTTTAGGCGGATAGAGCTTTTCTTCCTCGAGCTCCTGCTGTGACACATATTGCAATCTTTTTCGCGAACTGTTATATCCAGTCAAATTTGGGTAGGGATCAGTTAAGGTTGTGAAAAGATCAGATTAGCTTCGATTTGAGGCCCAATAATTATTGTCTACTTCGGAGACGCGTTTTCTGCACTCGATCCGAAGCTGATTTAGCAAAGCACCGTCCCCTAACTGACTGAGCCGACCTTATCCGCGCTCGAAACAAGGCGAACGCGACGTCGATCTGACGCTGGAGGCCTGTGATCCGAAGGTTAAAAAACAGTCCTCGCTACTGTTTTTGGTTGTTTTCGATCAAGAACAATTTTACGGGCATACATAGAGTGGCGCCAGAAAGTAACTCCGCACTGCTTTATTTTTTATTATATTTTAAATTATAGCAAATATAACTAATCATTTGAAGCAAACTTTACACCATAAAATTCTACGCCTTTTAATCTATTGATTTGCATTCTCAAATTTATTTTCTGCCACCCAGTAACTGTGTAGGCATCGTTTTATATGAAATGTTAAAAGTCTGCAGGACAAAAAGAAACTCCGCATGTTAGGATTTCGATGTAAATATGCTACAATGTCCGCTTTCAAGCTGCGATCGGGCATTTGCAATTGTTATCAGTGCTAGTGAAGATAAAGTGTTAAAATGTTTAATAAATTTTAGTCATGCCTCGTCTTTCCATTGATAACCGTAAGGAGATAATTAAACTACACAACGATGGAATATCCAACCGTGAAATTGGTCGTCGATTGAATTCTGACGAAAAAACCGTACGGCTAACATTGCAAAAGCATCAAAAGACTGGCAGCGTTCATGACATCCCAAAATGTGGACGTCCAAGGGTGACATCGGCCAGAGAAGATCATGCCATAAAGATCCGGTGTCTTCGCAACAGATTTGAAAGTGCCCCAGAGCTGCGTAAAGAGTGTGGTCTTATTGGAAAGTGCTCTGTGTTAACTGTCAAGAATCGGCTGAAAGAGTTTAAGCTATAGGATGCATTGCCAGACGTAAACCAATGATATCCGCAAAGAACAGAAAGCGTCGCTTGAATTTCACTAAGAGCCATGAAGAAACAGACGCTTTTTTCTGGAGCAAAGTTCTGTTTAGTGATGAATGCAAATTCAATAGGCTTGGAAGTGATGGCAGGCAATACGGTAAAAGCTACAAGGGCGAAGAATTTGAAAACAGGTGTACAGGATCGACGCTGCAAGGTGTTGATGGATCTGTGATGGTCTGGGGTGTCATCAGTGTTTATGGTCCCGGGCCTCTAGTTAGGCTGGAAGGCAGGGTAAATTCCGGGAAATACCTCCAAATGCTGGGACAACACTTCATTGATTATTTTGAAAGTCTTTAAAATGAAGAATGCCTTTTTATGCATGATTATAGGCCTATCCACACGGCTCGCAATGTGGAAAACCTTCTTCGGGAGCGCAATATCCCCTGTTTGAATTGGCCTGCTCAATCTCCAGACTTTAATCCTATTGAGAATGTTTGGCATAACATCAAGCACAAACTACGGCACAAAAACATTAGAAATTTGGAAGAACTTTGGGGTAAAATAAAAGAGGAGTGGGACTGTCAGGATCAAGAGTATTGCCGTAGGCTGATCGAGGGCATGCCGAAGAGATTGAGGGCTGTTAAGGCACAGAAAGGTTATACCACTAAATATTAACCTAATGAACATGATAAATTACCAGAATTGTTCAATATTGTTCTTGAATTGAGGTTTTTTTGTTGTGCGGAGTTTCTTTTTGTCCTGCGGACTTTGTCCGTTTCATTTAAAATGACGCCTACACAGTTGCTGGGTGGCAGAAAAATAAATTTGAGAATGCACATCTATAGATTAAAAGGCGTAGAATGTTATGGTGTAAAGTTTGCAAGTTGAGCGAGTTAAAAAAGCCCGCAAACTGAGGAGTACGGTTCATTCCGATGAGTTATCAATTAATTATGAATAAGTTCACACGCATGCACTCATGCTGTGAAACGTTTACCTGATCTAATTTTATAGTTTAACCCCTCCGAATGAAAAGTAGCACTATAAAATTTGATGAGGTAAACGTTTCACAGCATGAGTGCATGCTTGTGAACTTATTCATAATTAATTGACAACTCATCGGAATGAACCTTACTCTTCAGTTCGTGGGCTTTTTTAACTTGCTCAACTTCTGCCCACACAAAGAACATTTCTTGTAACATGAGAAATAAATTAATTTCCAGTGTAATTTACCTTAACTATTGAACGTAATGTGCAGAAAGTTTTCCGATTGCAAAAAGAAATCATGACCAATGCAAAACAACTGGCCTTCGTATTCTATTTTAAATTGATTACATTGATGTCATGAAAGTGTTTGATAGGTACCAAGATATTATTTCTGTAATTTTATTTTTTACGAAAGAAAATTAATTTTGCCAGTATCTGCAAATTCGAAGACACGAAGCGGGCTGTGGGTGAGCAAGACGATACTTGATCTGCTAATTCGCCTCGGGGATGAAAGATATGAAGTAACCTGATCCATGAGAGAAAACAGACTGAAAAATGTCTTCTAAAAGAATCAAAGCCCAAGAAAAAAGAACCACGAGGATCTTATAATAAATGATTTGATGCCACCAATGAGATTTTCATTGTCAGGGGGCTAGACAGAGTGTCAAAATTGAAACCAACTATGAGACAGTTGAACCAATTACCAATGTTTCGCTGGGAAAAACAGGAAAAAGCCAAAGGAAGCATCACTCAACGTACTGAGTACCTACATTATTTGCATGGAGGTGTAGACAAACATGATTGGCTTGTGTCAAAATATGCCTCATCTAATAGAGGTAAAAAGTGGAACTGCCCATTTTTCACTCGGCTTCTTGACATGACGGTAGTAAATGCGTGCACTATGTACAAGTTAGTTCATGGTGGAAACGATGAAATATAAACATAGATTGACTTCAAAAGATATGTATGTACTGTATACCTGACGGGATCTGAGACAACAAAAACTGCATCAAAATTACGCTTGGTAACATCAACCACACCGATAAATGATGTCAGGTTTGACCTGAAAATTCACGTAATTACTAAGAGGAATAAGCCAAAGCGGTGTTAAAATAAGTTTCGTAACAGTTAGCTTCTAACTTATTGTCAAAAGTGTAATGTAACCCTTTGTGTGAGCTGCTTTGCTCCATACACGAAGCGTAAATTTCTTTTGAACACACAGCCTTTTAACATCAAAAATATACCAAATGTGCCCAGTATCCTCTTTATAGGACACTATTTATTTCAGTTTCAAAAAGTGAAACAAATAATTGTTGTCATCAAATTCGTTTATTCTAACCTACGAGTATTTTTATTCATCACACGAATTTCAGAGTAATACTCAAAGTTTAGGTACCCTGAGACTTGATGGGTTAATTAAAGACCTTAATCCTGAATTGGTTTGTCTGAGAAGAGGGGAGAGAGAGTCCTACGGGAGGAAACAGATATTCCTACCCCAAACAATTTTTCAGTAAACGAATTTCTAAACACTAAAAGGAAAAAGACATTCATATAAATTAAGTTCTCGATTGAAACTACCTCAAAGTACTTTTTATGGATCAGGTTTAGTACAAAACTTTCTAGGGAGTTCCTACTATGCTCTCAGCCCAGTTAAAAAAATTAGACGTTTTCAAGTGGTTTCTGTGCAGCGTTAGGCAAGATTCTAGCCGTGTTTTATTCGGAGAAGCAGCCGTTTTTTGGTAGCCATGTCCACTCTATGAGAATCCACTTTATAATCGAGCAAGAGCTCAATTTTCCCGGGTTGTTTACGTCCAAATTAGACTAGCAGATAGCCGTCGAACGGGAAGTTGTGGTCGAGAGCGGCAGATAGTGACCTTCCGAGGCCATGTTTCACTATGTTCTGCCACCTGTCGACCTAAACACGGCATGAATTTTCAACTGGGAGTAGCTGATATGAATAGTGTCTAAAAATTTTGTCATCAGTCATACTGAAGCATCACACAATGCGTTAGGATCATGTTAGAAGCAATAAACTTACAAACTTAGCCAAAATTGATAATTACGAAAAAAAATCAGGTGAGACTTTCGTTGAGGAATTACAAAAGCTTGAAATTCACTTTTTGATCAATGTTTCAATTGTTTCTAGGTAAAAAGAGTTAAGGAACTGCAAAATTATCTGGTGCGCCGTCGAAGATATCATGATATCTAGGGGAAACGCGAAAAAAGTTTACAAAGAATCTAATGGGCACACGCAAATCGGAATAAAATTTGTCGGCGCCTGGCATAATATCTTTACTTCGCACTACAAGCAATGAAATCAACTGAGCGGATGTGGGCAAGTCACGGGGCACTCGCTAGCAAGCACCAGCAAAGGGTGGGGGCACGTTTGGAAGCCGTTGTGATTACCGAACTCGACCATTCGTCGTTTTAGAGAACCATCTAACAAGAGATTGCAAAAACAAGCAGAGCTAATTATTACTTTGGTTGGTACAAAGTAGACACGTGATATAATTAAACAGCTTCAGCGTATCCACACAATATGTTGGATAAAAGAATACTTTTCTTGAATAAAGTTAGTGATTTGAATGCAATGCCACAGTTATTTGTTAAGTCTTTTTAAAAGATTTTCAAAGATGGTACTGCAAACAAGAAACTGCAATTAGATTTTTTCGACTAGATACTACACCTAATATTATTAAGCATGACTTCTTGCTGAGAAAATCAGCTCTCAAATGTACGAACTGGTAAACTAGTATCAATATTTAGCATTAATACAAATACATTATTTGGGTTTTCTCATGATCTTTAAATATATAGAATTTAAAGGGCTATTTTTTCGGGACTCTAATGCGTAAAATGAAAAGAAGAACCAATGTGAAAGGGAACATTCTTTTCACAGAAAACGTTTTAGAATTTCCAATTTCATCCTCAGTGCGGTAAAACAAAGAACAAAACGATAATGAATTAATTGTAAGGACTATTAGAAACTATAATGGTAATATACAAATAACCAAAAATAGCTCCGCCTAACTATTAAAAAACTGAATTTTCTTAAGCTTTCGAAGCCGTACGTACGCATGCACTCGAATTCAAGCAATTTAAAGAAACACACAATAACATCTACGCAAAGAAATAGAACTATACACATACACATCCAAACACCCTTCGATTTGTACAGTTGGGGTAATGTTTAATTTAATTGAACTTTGATCATGATTTAAACTAGGTCTATGGCTAAAAAACAAGAATTCCAAAATTCTGAGGTCGAATTCAAAACGAGCTAGAGAAATTAGAACTTTTATAAATTAGAACCCGTGGAGAAATTAGAACTTTTGAAAAGGTGGTTGGAACTATGGCAATGATCTCTTGATAGCTGACTGGGAGGGAGATTAGTATCGGCGGCCAGTTCTTTGGGAGATACCACAGTGCTCACTGTATAGAACAAATTGCTGGAGTGTTGTACTTCCATCATATAGGACTGCAGGCAGCAATCACATTTATAAGTCGAACGCACAATTAACAAACGAATTACGTCTTTGTGTTGATTGGATATAAAAATAGTGACGAATAAGTGCGCGTGATGCTGCCCAGTTTCTTTTAGCAATAATGTAAAATTTAACTCAAAAAATTGAGACAAATGTTTTAAAATGAAAGCATATATATACTCACACTTTGAAACACACCATTTTCGGCTGAGCGAATGAACTTGGATATTAAACTTATATTCAACTCGAACTCGGCCGAAGGCTCTTCATACTCAAGTCGAACTGGAATTCCATGAACAAATAAACTGTAAAAACTGTTCGTGTGTACAAGAATTGAGATAAGAAATTGTCATATGGTCTTATAGAAAGCTCAAACTCTGCAACTACTTCACAGTTAACTCGGGACTTGAATCGCCTAATGCGCTGCATCTAATTAACCTTGTGGGCGTTCTATTAGCTTCCAGCTACAGTAAAATTTTGATTGGTTACCTTTACTTCAGCGTCACCATCGCTTACTGCTGTTTTTGGTTCAGGTGACAGTTTTCTTTTTATAATGCTCCTTTCAAACTCTTTCAGAAGGCAGACGTTCTGCATTACCAAGATTCTGTCAAATTGTCTGTGACGTTGTATTTAATCATTCGTCAAAAATTCATTCATCATCCTTGCCGTTCAGTGAATCTTTTTTTTTCCAGGGTTAGTTGGCCATCAACGATTATATTTATAATTTTTAATTTTCATCTCAATGCGTTAATCACTTGTTGTGTTGAGTTACGAAAATTTGTACATAATTTATCGACTTGCACAATATTTTTTTGTCATACCATTCTAATCTGCTTTCATCTCCTGGAACAAGTTGTATCAACGGAGCCATCTCACGCCAGAATTTGTCAAGTGCTCTAACAGTCGATAATTAATTTTCAGGTCAGAAAATTGCTATAAATATGTATTTTTTTATTGTACTCACTTCCATAGGGCTTTATTGCTTCTTCTCAAGTATCATCCATCATTGTGGTCTTCATCAGGCTTTACAATTAGCTCTATCTTTTACACTCATCTACGTGGTATTCGACGCAGGAAGTTTCGTTTACAGCCCCCATTAATCGCAGCCGTGGTCTGAATGCTAAAATGCTGATCGACAGTCCAAACAATCTTCCAGGCATGAATTGGGTCACGCTTAGGCGAATCGCTGAAAATCCTTTCCGAGTCACGTCTGCAATTTATGCGAGAATATTTTTGCTACACTCCTCCGGGATCAAGCGAGGGTTCGTGAGAGAGATTGATCAGCGATCTAGTGGGTGTTGTCGGGCTTAGCCTAGCCTGGTGCTTCGAAGTTACGACGGCAGCTTGAAAAAAAAGCTCCATTTCTTTTTCAAAATCCTTTTACGTTTGAACATGTTTGTTTTTATAATCTTTACGTTGTTAAAGAACTTTTTTGTGCGTACATGTCAGATCCAAAGCTAGAAGGTTCCAAAGCTTGAAGGTTCACATTTTGCTACAAAATTCTGGAGAAAATATTTGGTTTTAAAAAAACATTTTTCAATAAGAAACAATATTCACCATTTTTTTCTGACGTTGAAAAATAAATTTTGCTTGAAAACTAGCAGAGTTTAAAAGTAAAAAAAGACCTAACATTTCACTTCAAGGATAGGTTTTTCATTTTTATTCGATGTATTCAAATTTATCATAAACATTATTTTCACTTTTATTCGAGTAAAAACATACACTGGAATTAAATGTACTGTATTTCTTACGTAAATACGAGTAAATCGTCAAGGACCGTAATCATTAAGGTAATTCACGAATTGTTCGAGAACTTAAATACGCGCTTTTAATACTTACTCTGACGATGCTTTAGTTTATTTTTTCGTGTTTCATTTCGTACACTTTCTAAGATCAACTCTGGCAGAATGGACTCGATAAGTTAATTAGTTAATTAAGCTTTCCTAACTGCAACAGCGTTGTATTAATGAGAGGAAGGAGAAAGGCAAACATTTAGTATAAATTAAGGAGACATTTAATTCGTAAACCAGATGGGTCCCACACTGAGAGAAATTTTTGAGACACCTGTGTGTCTCACGCGGTTATTCGAAATATTTTGATGCACAGTAGAATATTTCTGTTGACCACATATTAAAGTGGTTGAGAGAGTTAAAATACATATTCACGTTTCAAACGGCTAAATTTTTTTGTAGAAAACCGAACAGTGTTTAGATTTTGTGAATGAAGTACAATTCTCTTAAAAACCCATATGCCTTCACTAATTTTTCTTCTAATTCTCAGACGTTCTTAGACGTTGTTTGTAGATTAGTGTACTCCGTGACCCGTCTGATAAAATGAAATATTTATGTGGAATACAATTTATTTACGTTTAAGTGTGTCATGGTTGACACACCTAAGTGTATCGTATAAACCCATGACACATAAAAATGTCTCGGTTTTGGGACAAAATTTTTCTCAGTGCAAAATCCAGCGAAACCGCGAGATTGAAGAAACTCTGAAGAAGAAAATTTCGAAAATAAAGAATTAGATCATAAGAAAATGCAGCATAGAACCCGAAAATGATGAGCTTTCAATTAACAAAAAAAATTCAAGAATAGAAAGGCCTACCTTACCTACATTTTAGGACCTCACATCTTCCTTCAATGAGTGCTGCTCCATTCGATACAATAGTTGTACCTGCATTGGAGAGGCAGAGTATACAAAGTAACGAGAAAGTTTACATATTTTCAACCCTCATATTTACTCATTTAATCATCACCTCGCTGCAGCAGCTGCCTTCAGCTCTAAATTTTGTGCGCAGCCTCGCGAACCCTCGGTCGCCACTTAGGCGACCTGACCCGCTCTGACGTGATCGTTTCAGTGCTGAACTGCACTCCTCAGGTCCTACTGCGCCAGTCTGCAATGTAGCCCGTGGTGATCTTTAAATGAAAGTGATCCTGCAGCTTATCTGCATGCTGGTCTAACTTTTATTGAAAGGTGTATAGGCTTCGTTTCAATTTTTTCTCTACCTAAGCGATTTTGATCCGATTCATAACACTTTGTTACTATCCAGAGTTTGATTTTCGACGCTTAGGCAACATTTTTCATGGCCATATGTGCGGTTACGGTTGCATAAAAACAAACGTGAAAACCAACTTCTATTGAAGAGTGCAAGCATGATTGAGCATGGATAAGCTTCAATTTGAATCCAACTATCAACATCAACTAACTTATTACACATGAATGTTTTTCATTAAGACGCCAAACTGCGTGGCGCTAGTTGAATAATTTATTTATTTAAGATTTCTGCCACATTTTGTGAAGAAAATACCGATTACTGTACACGAGCCATACCAATTCAACACAGAGCAATTAAAACTCCAGTTGTTTGTACATGGCATTTTGGCAGTCGAAAAGCAAGAAAATGTGCAATAATTGGTCGAAATTAAACTTTAGAAAACTAGACGGATGAATTTTCCAGTGTTGCAAATTTCAGGTAGCGAAAGAAGTGTGGATTTCGGAGACTACATGAAGAAGCAGTGCTCCTGCTGGTTTATAATATTTGCTACATTTTATTGCTTCACTGAGTTTGTTCAGTCTATTCAGTTCTTTCTGTTTGTTTAGTTCTTTACACTTCTAAGTTTTCTCTTTAATATTCTTTTGAACAGTTCATCCATCCCATTGGCCGTTTGCTTACTCATGTAGATTGGTGTTAAGTTGCTTTGCACAGTATTTGGTTTCATTTTATTTAGTTCGACGAGTGCTGGTAGTTTTTCATCTCATTCATTTTCAGGCAAGCTATGAATTACAAGTGGGAAGTAGCCTCAAATAAACTTTAAATTTTAATCAAAGCCCCTGTTGGTGGCAACCTTACATCCTTATCAAAGCCAGTTATGGTGGCAACCTTAAATCCTTATCAAAGTCCCTGTTGGTGGCAACCTTACATCCTTATCAAAGCCAGTTGTGATGGCAACCTTAAATCCTTATCAAAGTCCCTGTTGGTGGCAACCTTACATTCTTATCAAAGCCCTTGTTGGTGGCAACCGTACATCCTTATCAAAACCCCCTGTTGGTGGGAACTTTAGCTTAGTATCAGAGCCCATGTTGCTGGTAAACTTTGTAGTTAAAATTATAATTAACTTAAACTTAAAATAGTTTTTCATGATATAAACCCATAAGTTAATTTAAAAAAAAAGTGGTGAGTTATGTTCCCCTAACAAAATTTTGAGTTGGCTTATGATACTTAATGTCAGAAACGTAGTCTTCGAGAGTATGGACGGTAAATTTTAAGCTCTCAGAATGACAGATTGTTGATTTCAAGTATTAAGACAGTTCAAAAAGGTCTATCTGTAATGCCTTCTAGTAAAATTACACCCTGAAACGTACATGTAGAGGAAAAGTACACTTTGACACTCACAAGTGTAAATCGAAAGTGTAGTATTTTTTGAATTGCAAAACTACTAAATAAGACATAATTTACGACGGAAGGGTTTTTGAAAACCTTGTAATATAAATTTAAAAATGCTAGTTCTGTAGAAGACATTTGACGTAAAGTTGTCTGGATATCTTACGGATAGTTCTTACTAGAAATCTGTCTGGAAATATCCCAAGAAACCATAGTGAAGGGAGCTATCAAAAGATGTACGAGATCATATGCTTTCTACACAGTGCGAAAATGAGTCATCGCAGTTTTATAACACCATGAAAATCTTGAATATCATCGGAAGAGAGCAGGAAAGAAGAATTATCATGGAGCAAGGGGAACTTTAAGAATATCTGGAACATCATCGATTGCAAAGCAAGAAAGAAGAATGAACTTGAAGCAAATGAAACGTCAAGAAAATTTTCTATATGATAGATAAATGCAGTAAGCGATGAAAAAACACGACTGAAACTGTCAAGTACTATCCTCATCAGTCCCAAAACTTCAAAAGCTAAAGCGAACTTTAACATGTTCATTTCTCTAGTGTACATGAAATCCAATTTAACCGGCCTTTGTATCAAATTTTTTCAGCTCTAAATACAAAGGCTATACGTACCATACTTCAAGTACGTATAAAATACTCCACAGAAAAGATCGATCATGTGCAAAAAAATGTTCGTTTGCAGAAGTTACCCAAAACTTCTATATAGTTTATCAGTTAGCTAGCAAATTTCTTGGCAATAAATTTTCCTTAAACTATCATCGTACCTAAGTCGAAAATATTCATTGACCTATTTTAACCGATGATTTTAAGCGAAAGATTTTGGTGCGAGTGGGAACCTTTTATACGGCTTTTGACATGCATGTTTATAATAAGGATACTTTTAAAAGATTTTTTTTAGTTGGAAAAAGCGCCAGGATGAAGGCTTTTTTGGGAAGCTGTTGGGAAGATGTGTGTGTGTGTGTGTGTGCGATTGCTACCAGCAGTCATATCATATGTTGAACGTACAACCCTCCAACTATTAATTCGTCAGAGTCAACATTCAGGGTTTTCTCAGTGAACGGGTCTCTCCTATATGCTTGTCCTACCCAATCCACAAATAGAGACCATCGCACTAGTTCAAATCACCTCTTCACAGTTTCCAATACTGCAACACTTTGTAGAGCAAATAATGAACAAGAAATTCACATTTTAGCATCATAGTACATATTCACAATCAAAGACATATTCACATTCTAACTTGAATAAAAATTAATTACTCTTCAACTAAATTATTTATTGCTCCTTCTTCACAACTTTCGACATGCTCGTTTGAGTGTGTATTTGGGTGTTTGCGTGCGTGTGCACATGTGTTTTTGATTGCTTATGAGTAGGATCAGACATTTAAGATTTTGTATACGGTTTTTCTAAACTTAGTTTACATTTTTCTAAAATGAGCTAATAATATTTTTATTTCGTACTCCATTATTTAGTCATTTTCTTGTTTTCCCAGCAGCGATGAAGAAATCCATGAACATGGAAACGTTTACGTGTATATATGCTTATAATGAAATTGACTCTTCTCTTATCTTGAAACTTTTCTGTGCGCACGAAATGGCGTTCCAGTGTATTCGAGCTTCACGGCAGTTCGCATACTGTGTAAAGACAGGCAATTCATGACAAAAATCAACAAAGACTTCACTCCGAAGAGAAAATGCCCAAGCTGCGGAAGATCGATAGGGACACACTTACTGCTCGGTTCAAGTTTAACGAAGAATTCGATCTTTCCCAATCATTACGTTTACAATCAAAAGCTAGATAAAGTGAGGAAGGCTAATATTACCAGCAGAACATACACTGTTAGCCCTAGAGAAGATCAAAATTTTATGAAAGCTCTCAGTGCATTATTTTCCAGTTGACAAAAATTATGAAGAGCGACCAACATTGAGAGGAAATGTTCATTCAACCTTCAAAGGAACATGTTCTCATACTAGTCTCAATGTAAATGATGTACATTTGAATTTAGCCTTGCAGAAAATTCTTACTCACCGCATGCAGTTGCAGTTTCGTGTTATGTTTGCAGATCTATGTCGGTATGTAGCACTCAGCACCTCTGTCTAAAAAGCAGGGTTGCGGAGTCGGAGGAATAAATTTGCGACTCCGACTCCGCCCTTTCAGAATTTTGCGACTCCGACTCCGACTCCACCTTTCCAGAATTTTGCGACTCCGACTCCGACTCCACCTTTCTAAAATTTTGCGACTCCAACACCGACTCCACCTAATCACAATTTTGTGACTCCAACTCCACCTATTCACAATTCATAAGATAAATATTACTGCTTGCAGGTATTGCAACCTGTACATATGGTTATTATGATTTTTATTTACGAACGACTTTTAAATTGGCAATCAGATATTTAAAATCAAGTTTTACTAATGTATATCTACTAATGTACATTGATTCTTCAAAAATGACAGGATTCGATAGTTTTCTTTAAAAAAAGTCCCAAGATCAAGATGACAAACAAAAAGATCCACCCTAATAGTACTCGCGATTAAAATATTTTTGTACCTGTGCACTGGTGAAACTCTTATCACTGATACGGTCAATTAGCATCCTTATGAACATCACAGACGTTCACACCAACCAAGAAGCAACAACTGTGTGTTATATTTCAAATTATTTTTAGCAAAGAAGTTTTCAACAAATTTGCCAAATCTTTTTTCCACGATAAGCTGCATTTTCTCAACAATAGAATCAATTTTCAAGCAAAATTTTTTACTTATAAACAAAAGTGAGCAGATGTAAGGTTTTTCACATCATTTGAATGGTGTTTATGATACCATCCAATCAAACTAATTCCCATTGTATCAACATAGGAGAAATTAAATTCAAAAACACATGTTTGTTTACAAATTGATGGAGACACTTAGCGTTTCAAAATGTATAGTTTATTTTGTGTGGATAAATTTTCACCGTAGGTTGAAAACTCAAAATTGATCAATTTTCACGAATGATCAAATGCCCAAAACTCCTTAGTTTTAGAGTTGTGAAGACTTTAAGAGACTTTGAAACCTAAAGTGTGATGCCACGAGCGCGCCAATGTTGGCGCTACCTATTTCACTTCAAATAAATCTAAGTCAAGTTCATTTTTATCTTAGTCAAATTCATTTTAATCCAAGTCAAATTCGAATAAATCCGAGTCAAGTTCGAAAAAATCCAAGTCAAGTCCACATAAATCCAAGTCAAGTTCGAATAAATCCACGTCAAGTTCGAATTAATCCAAGTAAAGTTCAAATTATTCTCAGTCAAGTTCAACTTAATCCAAGTCAAATTCAAATTAATCCATCTTTAGGTTGAGTTAAAAATTGACACAATTACTCATTAGTTAGAGCGTTTTTTGCATTAAATATGTTTCTTTTGGATGTCATGAGAAAGACAATCGTTTTCCCTTTTAGCGTGGAATACATAAAACTTTCGCCTGTGTTACAATTTACAGACAAGCTGTCGTAAAATGTGCTAAGTATCCAGCATCAGGAGGCAGCGTGTGATTCAGATATTTGATCAGCGTTAAAGATACCAGTCAAATATGTAAAATAACCAGTTCACTTTTTAAGGTACTACTCATTGAAATTATTTTAAATTCTGCATTAATGTTAGTATGCATACATTCAAATATTTATGTTCAAAATGTAAGTTTATGTTCCACATTGCAGTATCGGGGATGTTTCCACAATCATTTAGAGATTTACATATTTGAAATTTCATTTTATCACATGTATGAAATCATATACATTCGAATGCATAAGAGAACTATTGGACGTTATGTAGATTTAGTCTTTAAGAGAAATATACAAACGCGATTCACTGAGTACTTATGTACGATTACGTTTGAAAACAATTGATATGAGTACATTACACAGATACATTCCTGCATTAGCAATAAAAGTGTGGCCATCACTTCAAATTAATAGGCCAAGGCAAATATAGCATCTTTGTCGATGAGATAAATTGTAGCTTCTTATTACGAAAATCGTTTGAACGAGCGAAAAAGGACTTTGTTGCTATGTTTTTTTAAGGATTAAATCTACAAATCGTCCAATGATAATCTTATCTAGTAGCATGTATATATGATTTGATACATGTGATAAAGTGAAATTTCACGCATATAAATCTCTATTCGAGTGTAAATAATTCCTCAAAACTACTATGTATATGTGTAACATAAAAATTACCTTATGAACATAAAAATTTGAATGGATGCAAACTACCATAAATGTAGAATTTTAAAAGAACTTTAGTCAGTAGTATAATAAGAAGTTTTTATAATTGACTAGTATCTTTTACGCCGCTCAAAGATCTGAATCCCACTCTGCCTCCTGATGCTGGCTACTTAGCACATTTGACGACAGCTTGTCTTTAGATTGCAACACCGGACACCGGCGGAAATTTGATGTATTCCTTGCTGAAAAGAAAAATGATTGTCTTGCTCATTACATAAAATAAAGGCATATTTAATACAAAAAACGCTCAAATTAGCGAGTGATTACGTTAATTTTTAACTTAACTTAGGATTGCTCTAATTTGAACTTGACTTGGATTAAATTGATCTTGACTGGGATTAAATTGACCTTGACTTAGATTAATTTGAAGGGAAAAAGGTGAAGTCTTGATGGGTGAAAAGGTGAAAAAGGTGAAGGTATAGTCTTGAAGTTCCTACCCCACTAAAACAGGTTTTTGATATTTTTACAATGAGAACTGCAAGCATTTTACGGTTAGGAAAAGTATATTTAGTTTCAAGCCATTGAGCATTGAATAATGTTTGCACGTTTTATTAATTTAATGAAATAGCTACTAACGTTCATCATTGGTGACTCAGTGTTAATTTCCTAACGAACGTTTAAATTGCAAATTTTTCGTAATTGTAAAATGCTTGCAGGTTTTATCGTAAAAATAACAAAAAACTGCTTTAGTGGCGCGCACGAGATCTCCGACTTTGAGTTTTAAAATTTCTTAAAGTCCTTATAACTCGAAAACTAAGGCGTTTCGGTATTTTATCATTCGTGAAAATCGATTTATTTTGATTTTTTGTTCCTATGATTGAAATTTGTCCGCAAAAAAAAAACACCCTATATAGTGTTGATTATTCTTTTCAAATGAAATGCCAAGTGTCTCTTCAAACGAATAAATGAATAAATAGACTTGGGTATTTCCTGTGCATAACTTCTATGTTATTACAGTGTTCAATTCAGTATTGAACAAATAAAATAGGTTGGTCCGTCTTGGTTGGTTGATCTGTCCCTTTCACGCTCTGAAAGGATGCTTAATGATCGTATCTATGAAACAAGTTTCACCAGTGCACAAGCACAAGAATATTTTAATCGTGGCTAGCATTAGGATGGATTTATTTATTTGTCATCCACATCTGGAAGATTTCTTTAACGACAATATCGAATCACGTCATTTATGACAGGTCGTGTACACAATTATATACATATAAACATAAATATTCCTGACAGGTGTCTTCTGGGTAGGCAAAGTATTAGGCAAAGATATGCATCAGCAATTTTTCCTATTTATTCCTAAGTATGCTCCGATTCAACGAAATTACAATAGTAAATTCAATTACTATGCTCAAAATCCCCAAAATTATGCCATATCACACATAGGTGGTAGGCAAGATTTGCACACCGCCTTTTCTTCTTTGTATCTACATACACTCTGCGGGGTAACAATGCAGAAAACGTGACTTATTGTAGCTCAAACAAATTAATATTTCGGCTATAATAGGCCAAAGTTGTTCTGCTTTCGCCGCAGGGGCCTGACATTTTCGGAACGTTTTGTCTACGAATAAAAGCCACTTTTAGCTTCTCTGTGTGTAATATGATACTGTCTTTCATTCATATTTGACTTTTTACCATGTATTTTACGCTTTCTTATTTTAATAAACGCCCACGTTCTTTTCATTTCGTATTTTTGGTGCTTTTTGGAACGTTTTCAGGAAGAAAATTTAACCGATCGCAGGAATCCAACAATCATTGCAGCAGAGATAGTGCATTGTTTTCAGTTACAATATGAGTGTAACTAAGTGAGGTATTTGCTAGTGTTGTGATATTATTTTCGTTGTAGCTCTTTCACATTGTATTTTAATTTTTCAAGTGTCCCAATATCGATTTTGATTACTTTCCAAAATTTCCAAAACTTTCTTAAGAAAAAGTCATCAATTATGCAATGCTGAGAAACACACACTATTTCAGATTTTAAATTGTGAAAACATAATTATGAAAATCTCCATTTCAGCGTATGCTTACTTAGGAACTTTGGAGTGATCACAAAATAAAAATTAAACATGAAAATGAAATGACAAAGTACAACATAGCTCTTGAAGAACCAAACAAATTTCAAGGAACAATTTTAGCAATGAGCAGAAATTTTCACTATCAATGCATGTCAACTTGACCTAAAAACAAGGAAGTAGACAAAACAATGAAATGAATTTGAAGTACATAGGCACATTTAGCTGAAAAAATCAACTAATATTACAGTTATTAACATGAAAATAAAATAATTGAATTTTCATTTTCAAAAGCCATTACGTAACCTTAAAACTAGAACTCTTTATGCATCAGACCATAGCTCAGGTTTTTGGCAAAGACTAGTCATTATCAATCAATACACCAACGCAACATAAAAAAAAAAAACTAGCAAAAATCGTTTTAAGAAACCACTGGTATAGAATATAGACACAGTAAGAGCGTACAGAGTTACCACTCTTTATGTGAGTACAATGTAATACAACAGCTGAGCTGTTCTGCAAGTAACTTGCAACACATTAACTACTAGCTTCTAGATCCTATGTATTAATTGAAGGGGGAATGAGAGAAACAGAAACAAACAGAATGAATTTGCATTGATTTCAATTACTAGTTCCGGCTTCTTCACTGTAATATGTGCATTATTGCTCCAATACGAAAATTATGCCTCGCACTCGTGGGCATCACATATGCGAGTATATGTGTCCGAACCCACAATGACCATTGATTTCAACGACCATTGATCGTATTTAGTTATCGGTATAAATACGCAGTTTCTAACCTCGAACGAAATAATCAATTAAAAAACTGCGTATTTTTGTAGCTTTTCAGGAAAGTATTTTAGCTCTGTTTTGTTTACTTTCGGTTTAAACAATTTTGAATGTTTGCAAAAATTTTCGAATCGAAGACACCAAAAATTAGCGACTCCAGCCTCGACTCCACCACATCCGAATGAACGACTCCGACTCCGACTCCACCACATTCGGAAATGCGACTCCGACTCCGACTCCACGCACATTCAGGAAAGCGACTCCGACTCCGACTCCACCCTAAAACATGCGACTCCGGCGACTCCGACTCCCGACTCCGACTCCGCAACCCTGCTAAAAAGAATGATCAAGGACTTCATGCATCAAGGGATTGATGATCAAGATACAGGACACATGCTAGTAAGTCATGTAAATTTAATATTGGCTGAGAATCGCACTATAACTATGGAAGATGGAGATTGCCCAACCGATGGAAGTGAATCAGCCTGAACCTAAAGCAGAGATCAACTTCTCTGACATTAATTCTTAAACTGAACAGCAGCGAGTGAGAGCTGACAGTATTAGTAACACTTTTCTCCAACAAACCACACTGGCGTAAGGGCATTTTTACAAGCTCCTATGTTGATGCACAAGAAGGCTGTTAAAAACGTCTCGCTTTAATAATTCATGAGTTATTTACACGCAAGGCTACTGAGTTTCATACGAGCAAAGAAGCAACTGCGGAGGGTGTGGTGGTGCTTGAATCGTCATAGCGTATACGTTACCCTTTGAAAGCCGAACTGCACACAGAATACTTGGACTACCTATTGCACGAACAGAAACAAACGTCTGCATTGTACCAGGAACATTCAACCATGCTACTTAATAGAAAAAGGGTAATCTTACTATACAGGATTTGGCCTCAACCGTACGATCATATTTGCCTGACCGGAATTGAAAAGCCCCACATGTTGAAACCAGTGTCAATGAAGTTTTCCTAGGCAAGGTTATACAACAAGGTAACCTTGGTTGCACAATAGTTGTGAGAGAAGCTCCAACATTTACTGTTGCTTATCTCTCCAAGTTGTACCTAGCAGGCCACACTTGAAATTTGCATCTTGCCTCTGTGGCTGTGATTTCAAGTTTGAAGCTATAATCTAACATGAGAGCAACAGACAATCAACTAGGTTTCACTGAGTGGCTTTTGCATCTGGACGATGGTACGACTTCCCGGATTGAAGGATGCAACGAGAGTAACGAGGATGATGAAATTCGAGTAGCATAATGCCAGCATGATTCTATAGTTACTGATATATTGAAAGTTGTAAAGAAGAATCGAAAGAAAACGAGTGTTGTACTGTTACCAAGAAAGGATGACTGCTGATCTCAGATTAGCGAAATCTTCCGTACACCTTTTGGTATGAGTTACACATTCTTCAGCGCGAAGTTCAGTGCAGAAGAAACAGACATACAGTGTATATGTACAGTTGAATTTCTGAATTGGCTTACGCTTCCTAGGATGCCTCAACAAAGACTCCATTTAATGTTTCTCAAGTTCATCTCGACTCAAAATGGTTATGCAATTAAACCAGGTTTGACGCTTTGCGAGTGCATAAACATTCAATTATTACTGCAAAATATAATAGATTAACTGAAGTAATATGATAGATTAAGTGAAGTAATATGATACATTAACAATGGCTGATTTTGTAACAGAAAACAACAATGACAATAGCTTGAAGGTCAAAAATGCTTCGTTGCAGTTACAAGGACTTTAAATTTGAAACGCATTGAAGGCCGAATTCGTACTTTAAGAGCTGTAGGGAAATGAAATGTAGAACTTTGATGGTCATTTTTATTCTGAACAAAGATAAGAATAATTGCCCCAAATATTAAGACCACAGGACACAGATTTTCAAAGTAGGTTAGGTCTTTACCGAAGACGTTCAACATGACGCCCGTCTGATACGACGCAGGAGTTCATACGCCGGTGCGCTTTAGGTACAAAATAAAAAAATGGAATAACTTCTGCACTTTATTTCCCTGCCACTCCCAAAGTGCAAATTTTTCTGCAATACATTTCAATATTCAAGTCCACGTAACTTCTTTATAAATCATTTTGAAGCACGCAATTCTTCAGTAAAATTTTTTTTTTTTTGCAACTGACTCAACAATATGTCAAAGTTTGTTCAACTAGGTGCCGATCATCCTTTAAGAATATTATATTCACGGGCGGAAAAATTATTAAGACGTTTCCTTTTGAAATCGGATCACTCTACTTGGAAATATATTCGTCCTTCTGCAGACCCAGACAAGATATTCATTGCATATAGGTGGTAGTTATTACGCAACCTTGACATCAAAAATATTGAGATTCTCACTCTTGAGCTTTTAATTAAGTGGATACAGAGTCCTCCAGCAGTTGTCACCAATCAAGTTTTCGTTGAAGCGTTTTTCAACCTGCTTTTAGCGATCTTAGGTTACGGCCAGACTGAACACTTTGGCGCTGACGCGTGCGTACGCTTCACGCTGTTCATTGGAATGGAGGTGGCTACACTGCACGCTGATGCGCGCGTTCATCGAGAAGCATCGGTGGCAGGGTTGCCGATTTAGCCCGAGCCCTTTTCAATATCTTTTAGTCTTTAAAATTTTAAATTTATCCCTGGCGCGTTTTTAAACCCCTTTTGTACTAGTTTAACTCGTATTTAGTCTGTTTTGCTCATTTTCTATAAAAATTTAGAGTTGAAGATACGTACCGAGTACTTATAAGAAAATCTACGTAATAGTTTAATATCTAGCATATATAGAGCATTTTATACACAATTGTCTCTATGCATAGTATCTACTCAAAATCACCAAAATTTTATTGCATCATCTAGTTAGAATCAAGTTCATTGCTCGTTAAAACTCCAATGGTTTGATCTGACGGAAGGGATGAGAGAGTAACTTATTCTGTTCTATTTGGTGGCAGTTTGGCATGAAAACAGTGACAGTAACATTGTGTTTGGTAATTTCACATGATTTATTGTAGGAATTCGTTCAAAGTCTTCAGTTTTGACATTATTTTAGCATAATATTCTTCTTTTGATCTGCGTTCAACAAAATTAAACCACCATGGAAAAAGAGGACACGCAAAAGTTCAGCAGTGAGTGGCTGAATAATCCAAGGTATAACGATTGGTCACAGCGAATTGAAGGCGACAGTGCAAAATGCCGTCGTAAGTATTGCGAATGTGTAATTTCTGCTGAAATAAATGACATAGATAGACATATATCTACTGCAAAACATAAGACAGCTACGAAACCATTCGGTGCTCAGCGGTCTACTCTACTTTCTTTTGTTAAAGTGGAAAATAATGACACCAAAAGAGTCGAGTGTAAACTTGCTCTTTTCCTTGCTTGCCATGGTGCCATTTCTCAGTCAGATCATTTAGGTAATGTTCGCAAGCCCTCTTTTCTGTAAGTACAAGTTGCAACGACTTGAAACTCCATCGTACCAAGTGCACATGTATAATTTGTAATGTTATGGCTTCCTATTTTCAACAAGATTTAGTCGAAGATTTTGGTGTTGGGTGTTTTAGCACGATAATTGATTAGAGCAATGATTTTTCAAGTGAGTAATTATTGGGCTTGATTATTAGATGTTTCTCGAAATCGAGACACGATATTGTAGCTAGTCTGTTGGATTTAATTCGATTGAATGCAAGCAATGCAGTGGCTTTTTGCAATGCAATTAAATCAAATCTGAAAGGAAATATTTTGAGGTTTGAAAATCTTGTTGGCATTGGCAGTGAGTGACAACGCATCAGTAATGACTGGAAAACGCACTGGTGTGCATGCTCAGCTGAAACAGAAACACCTAACTCAATTCTCACCAAGTGTGTGTGCCATCTCATTCAATTTGCTGTTCCAAGTTCAGTTGTATAAGCACTTCCTCGACATGTTGAGTTCCTCTCATCAAAGAATCTTACAAATGGTTTGTCCATTCATCTCTGAGGCGAAACAAATACGATGTAATTTATGGAACACTGAATGATGATAAACTGCCTTTGAAATTAATTATGTGTAGCTAAACTAGATGGTTATTAATTGCCAAAGCAGTTTATCGAATCCACGATCAGTGGATTGAATTGAAGACCCATTTTGAAATTACAAAATCTCAAAAACGTTGCTACAATTCTGAACAATTGTTCCCAATGTTTTGTGATGAATGAAACTATCTTTACTTACCCTTTTTGAAACCAATTTTTGTTGAGGTTAGCAGAACGAATAACTGTTTGAGTTATTGAAAAGTTTGCAACAATTAATTTGCTCTCTTGCTTCATAGATTGTTATTTCTGGCACAACAATTGATGAAAATATAAACATCAGAGATAAGTTATATGGCAATCCATATTTAGGTTCCATGTTTGAAATAGAATTTACCAAAGCAAGTATCAAAGACGTTGAAAAGAAGTACATTCGGCAATGAAGCATCAATTTCTTAATGGAGCTACTAGAATTATGATCGCGTCTTCCTTACAATTACATAATTTTGAAGTCAATGTCAGAATTAAGTATCACGTCTTGCTTGAATCCTCAGAAACCTAATATAATTCCATTGGCAAGAATGTTTATCTCCAATCGTTCAGACCTTACTAAACTAGATTTTCAGAGATAGCAGTTGCGTACAGTGCCTTGGTAGACAGTGAATAAAGAACGAAGTACAGTCAATTTCTGAGGCGAAGTTCTGAATTACAGAGATTCCTCAGATGAAAATCCCTTTCAAGAACTTCGCAAATTCGCTTTAATGATTATGTGTCATTCTAATGCTGATGTTGAGAAAACATTCAGCAAAGTAAACATCATTGAAAACAAGCTTCGAAACAAGATGATTGTATCAACAATTAATAGTATACTGACAATACGACATGGTCTAAAACGTTTTACAAAATGCTGCTATGATTTTGATGTTCCCCTTGATGTAGTAAAGAAAGTTAGTACCAATGAAATGTGTGAAACCAGAAAGACAGAAGGTGCTAATGAACAATTGAAATTAGTTGCTGCATCGGATGACGAACTTCAGGAAATCTTTGGTTCAGCTCATTAAAGGTAAGATTATAGGTTATATTTAAATCAAATAGTGATTTAAATAAATAAATTGCTTATGAACACCCTGTCGTTGTGCTGAGGGTGAGAAGCGTCTCAAATGGAAGGCACTGCCTGAATAGAAGAACAGCTTTGCATCCGCCACCACTTAAGGCTGCTGGAGACACACTGTACCATGGAGCTAGAATATACTCCCTCCACGCACTGAACGCGCCGCGCAGCGTCAAATATTTCTTCCAAGGAATCCTGAATTTTGGCAGCGAGACGCAGCGCCTGTACGCTTTGGTCTGCTTGCGCCAGTCCACGTCTAGTGTGGCCGCTCTCATGGCAATACATGTATTTGATATTGCAGCTACTGCCTGCGTACGCGCGCGTCAGCGCCAACTTGTTCAGTCTGGCCGTACCCGTAGCAGGACCACCTTAGTGGAATTTTAGTCACTGATATCATTCATGTTCAATGGGAAGAAATCCCGAAGAGAATGCAAGAATTGCATTTTACAGACATCGGACATCAAATAGCCTGATTTGCCTTTAGTATATTTTTCACTGTTCTTCAAAGTTGCCAGTCATGACTACAAAGGAAATTTTGCACTACATAGGCGAACGAGTCCGATGCTGTACACTCGAGTGAAGTCAGTTTATTGCTGAACACCTTGCTACGAATCAAATTTTTGAAATTCGGAACTACAAAAATGTCTGCTCAAAGTTTAGCATCAGTTTTCTTCGCACAAAATTTATTTTTGAAATATTGGAATCCTTCAGAATCATGGGTGATTGCTTAAATAAAATTTGTAATGTCAAGTTTAATGTCAAAGGGTAGAAGATAGATCTTCTGAGGATTTACCATAAGCATGTACTGCACACTTTATTGATCAGCTGTTCTCTTTCCGGTCTCTTTTGTCGTCTGTGCTGTTGATGTCACTGCTGATGTTCGATGTTATCCCTGCTCTTCCATAGACATAAAAAACCACATTGTTTGCATTTCTCAGCTGTAGTTCAAGAAGCAAAATAATTAATTTGAAATTGCTACAGATACACCACTTATGCTGAGAGTAATAAACACCATCCAAAATAAATTTCTCAGAGTCATATGTCTCGGCCGTCCTAAGAATATGGGCGATCGGAATCGAAGGATTTATATTGTCTTTGTGTAGCAACACAGCTTTGAGGTTACAAGTGCTTACATCGATGGATGGTATTTATCCATTTAAGTGAATGTTCATTTCCTAGCTGATTCTTGAGGCCATTTACAAATGTGCAGAAACAAGCGTTTGTTCTTCATACGGCCTCATGACGTTTATGAAAAGTTTTTAGTTTTTTTCCTCAAGAAGATTTCACTGCTGTAGTCCCAAGCCCAACGGTTCTACATATTCTCATGGGGATAACAAATCTCTCACCAAATCATTTAATCTTCCATGATATATCAACTGGATACTCCGAAACTTCCTCAAACTCATCTACATACAGGGCGGCCCATATCTAACTTTACCATTTGAAATATCATGACCAGTCAAAATCACAAATAAAAAGGTTTATTTTTGCAGTCTGGACATAATTTTTGAAACGGCACAGCGACTTTTGAGTTTCCCCCTTGCATTTTATCATCATTGTTTTATTTCTCTCAAAATTACTTCCTGTAACTGCACTAGCTGATAGAGGAGCAGAGATTGGTACCTCCGTATCATGGGGATCATACGGTTGATTTGTAAATCACATCATATGGTTGACCCGCAATCTGGATGCATTATTTTTTATTTGTTCGTACCTGAGAATCTCTTGATATTTGTCACTCAAAAATAGCCATCAGAACGATGGTTTGTTGGTTCACGTCACACCAACGATACAGTAAAACACATACCCTTCGGTTTGCCATTTAACCGCTGTGTAAACTCTGTATAACACAAAAAAACAGATCGGCCGACGAGGGCTCATCGTGATCACCGACTTTAAAACTTTATGCATCGATGCGTAACTAAATAGTATGTTTCTAACGCATGAACCTGACGCTAGAGGACAATTATTTTGAAAACAGATTCGGAATTAGCATACTCAATTTAGTGGGAATGTTTCTATTTTACCTGATAAACAAAACCTTTGTTGACTAGTGTAAGTAAAGGACCTCTGTATGAAGCAGAATGTTGTAAAATTTCTGATTACATATGATAAAAAAATGCTGAAAAACTGTGTATGGGATTTCAATGTCTGTCTCCCAGACAGTGATCCTGAACATACTACCAAAATAATTCAAGGTTGGTTACAAAGTAATAGGATTAACGTGATGGCATAACATATTCGAGCGAAAAATGTTCATGAAGGGAGGTCAAAAATAACACCCACTTAAGCACGTGTACTCTACCACGCATGTAGCTGCTAGGTAGCTGCAGCGCGGGGGGGAAACAACTTTGCGGAACCATTTTAAGACGAACAACAAACTTTTTAAATTGATGGTGCAATGTCCGCCAAAGAAAAATGAGAAACAAGTCTGTTCAAATCGTCTCAGAATTTAAAAAGAACTTATTGGAACAGCTTAAGCGCTACATTTGTCAATGAAGTTGCTGTAACTATAAATAACAAACAGATATTTCTTGTGTTCAAGTAGTTTATGCGATACTTAATATATTATTTAAACTGTATGTAAGATCTGTATACACCATAAATATTTCATTTTTATTTACGGTCATGTTTGTTATCGGTGGCCGTACACTTTCTGTAAATTTTATAGCTATGAATTAAAAAAAAATGCCTTCAAATGTTTGTAATTTTTTATTAGATGCTTCTCCAACTTAATTTTATGTTTGCCGCTTACATAAAGTAAATTCCAGCATGTTCTCTCAAATTAATTCGATTTTCATATATATGTTATTCTTCATAGGTTGTTAACATCAAATCCGTAGTTTTTATACATCTGTGCACTTTTCCATATAAACTCTACTGTGAAAGCGCTTGTAAGCTTTAGTTTCAAGCCTGAGCTCAAAATTGACCTTCTCCGTGATTGGTATTCTTTTGAGTTTCAGCCATCCGCCTCTGCCCCTGCACGAAGCTGACGGGTTGCGCTCAATCAAAGTAAGGTGGGATCTGTATGGTGAGCTTTAACTGAGGAGTTTTAGTGATCCATCTCATCCCCGATGTTCTCTTCTGACACTGATACACGCTGATTTTGTCCTCAGACAGCATCCAAATATCAATTAATACGTTACAGAGATTAAAGGAGAATACACAGTGCCTTCGTTCTGTAGTCAATTTTTTGTCACGAAACAAGGCTGTTGCCATTTGTTTGCGATAGAGGAATTGAAACCTCGTTAGTCAAAGAAAAAAGGAAAATCAAAGAGAGGAAAATGCACAGGAAGAGATAGGACAGAATAAGTAAGAAAATAGAATAGCAGGAGCAGCAATGGTGTGCGTTTACATATCTACCTCAGTAAAATCTATGATCAGCACGGGAAAATCACGACAAAAATGAAGAAATGTAATTAATTTTATTTAGCATTACGAGTTTAACACGTTGAATTGAACACAAACGAGAGAACGGCAAACTGCGAATTTTTTAAGGTCGTTAGTGAACGACTACGCACTCTAACGTTGTACAGTAAGTGTGATGCTCGTACAAAAACAAAGGCTCATATCGCATGGAATGAAACATGAGCATAGAAGGGCGACCGCGCAGAAAAACAGTCAATGCAATGCAATTATGAACTAGCGATTGTGCACGTAAACTAATGTTATACTGGAAAGTATCACACAAAATAACCATATCCAAAGACGCACGTATAGAAGGACGCTGTTGCGATGGCACGACCACTAAGAAAACAACACAACTCACCACAAGGAAATGCCACATGACATGGTGCTCTCAAGAAATCACATTAAGATACAATTTCGCTTGCATGAAGAGAAAACGCAGCTATGGCCGCGTACGCTGGTAAATTACTAAATTTTCTTTTACACATTCAATCACCACAAAAGGCAGAATCTTGATGCTCCCTGACGCTGGTTAAAAAAAACGCACTTATTACAATCACAGTTCTGGACACCATTACGTGGTATTTTTCAATGTCCTCAAAAATGTAAATCCGCATTTTCATTCTAATTCTCTCGTTCTTCTGAAATACAATGTCGCTGCTGCTTCAGTACCGACTTTATCTGACGTTGGTGGTACTAAATTTAGATTCAGAGTACTGGTGCGGAGTGCTTTTCGTGCACCATCTTGCCGGCATTGCGGACTGACGCCTGGCTATCTTCGACGGCTGCCGACTTGGTTTGTGCGCTTCATTGGTGCTGGGAGATTGCGACCCCCTTCTTCTGAAATACGATGTCGCTGCTAACTCATAACCGATTCGTCCAAGCCACTGCATGCTGCCCACTCGATGCTCGTAGAAGCCTTGGACTTTCACAGATTTCCATCAGTGTATACTTGCACTGAGGGATTTGTGAACTTCTGGCGTGCTTGAGGGAGTTTTTGCTGTTATGCATCCTGTGGCGTTGAAGCATCCAGGGCGCTCTTTCCCACTTGTAGACTAGTCAGTTCATCTGCTATTCTTTCTTCATAGTCAAACTTGCCACTTGCACGGCTGGTGCCAACTTCCGGTGTTTTTATTCAGTCAACGCACTATACCGGGGAAGTCGGCAGCGATGCCGGCCTTCCCCGCACCAACACTTACTCTCTCTCTCTCTCTCTCTGTGTAACCCGAAAGAACCTCTCTTTTCTTCCTGTGTCCTTCTTTCATGTGTTTTACTTGGTTCCTTCTAGAAGGTTCTCGAATCTTCGTTGTCCCAATGACAGTATTTTACTCCTGATTGGTGGAGTTCTTACTTTTTCTGACGCATAAGCTGCTCATTGGTTAGGTCCTCGCGCTTGTTTACAACCCGCGCACTCCCGTGCCTGTCATTGGTGCATATGGTGCGTGACTTAGAGGTTCGCGCTATTCAAGGGCCGTGACTGGCTCGTGAGGCGGCGGCCCTCTGCTCTTTGCTGACACCTTGCACTCTTGCCCCCGTGTACTTCGCTCTCGCCTTTCGTTCTCCGAAAACTGTCGGCCGTTGTATTAGATTTCCCACGCCATAGCCTCAAATTCCTTAGGCATGGCGCATTTGCAAGCAAACTCAACTTTACGTCGTAACGGTTTTCTGCATAACGACATCAGACATCCCAATGTCTGTTCACGTCACAGCTCTGTTTAACTTACCTAACGAAATTTGAACATTTTGTAATCCATTTCGTTACATTTTTTTTAATATGCTGAATTTCAGGGGGAGTTCATTTTAATTTCATAGATGAGAAGAAAATCAATCATACACGCAGGCTCAAAAAGTAAAAATAGAGATCGAGTATTATTATAAAAATTAGTTCAACCTACTTACCAGTTACGCATTATACATCACAGAAATTTTCAAGAATCTTTTTATAAGTCTTTTGAGACGTATTTTTTGGTCATGTGTTTAATATTAGGCTGATACGAGTCCTTGAAGGACTATTTTTGCTTATCTTCATGAGTAATAAACCTAATATTTTCAAGTGAAATACTTTGTCAACTAGATTATGACTTGACACGTGCACTGAAAAGTGGTCGTATTTTTTAAGCGAAAAGGTGCAATCGTTTGCAAATCTCATGGAAGAGATTTTAACACAGCGAAGAATTGAAATAAAATTCGTTCCCGCATTCGTATTTGGATAGAACAGTTTAATATTCAAGACCAGTATACAGTTTTGGTAGCAAGAAATTACCTGAACGACTCAAGAGCCAGCTAACGACAAAGAATTCATTCGGTGAGTAGGGAATGGTAAAATAGAGGCTAGAATTTATTGACTTCTTGTATTAAGTTGGGAAAGAATTTTACGCCGTCAAACATTAAATGACTGATGAAAAGTATTCGTTTTTAAAAAAGTTAATGTATGTACTTTTCATAGTTAATAATGCACGTATTACTATGTAATACTGGCAAGACGAATTGGTTAGAAGGCACCGAGTTCGATGCATTAATTCCGATGAAGAACAAACTGTTTGTGATTGGGTTTTGTTCCAGAGTGGATAAATGAATTTAATGTGGGTTCTAGTTAAATGATCGTTTAGTCAGATTGAGAATGTACAATTTGTTGAAGATCTCTATCCCTTTATCATTCAGAGTCTTTAATACAGAGTCTTTGTATTTATTTTTTCAAAATATGGGTCACAGACTTTGACGGCCAATTTCTCCTACAGTTTTGAAGCTATTGGGGAGATCTTTTTTGCCTCGTGGAGAGTAAGGTGAGTAATATAAATGCTAGTTAATTTATTTCAATGTGTATTAGATATTTTTTCATTTTCCAAAGAAATAGAAAAAGTGTGTTTTTAATGTTCAAATAGTTGTCAAATTTTTTTTTAGAGCAAAAACAAAAAACTGCGACTAGTTATGATAGACATTTTATTGTAAATCGTACAAAAAAAAACATTTGTCTCGATGTACAATATTGGCAGAGAAATTGAAATTTTGAAAATTTTCCATGGNGGGAATTGGTAAATTCAATATTTTTTAGGGCTACAACCGTCTATTTGAATGTTATAAACATGATGCGAATACCCGAGTGCTTATTTCCCCCCGGAAGTATTTTTTTTTTATTTTTCAAAGAATTCATTGGAGTAAGCGTTCGATTACTGTCACGGTCATTTCATTCTGGTCCGGCTATACAGAGTCAGGGCATCCAAGGCGAGAAGTTTATGGTCTGGCCGCCATCTTTTCGACTTGAGTTTCTTCGAAAGCTTTTAGGCTATCGTCAGACTAGGTGTTTATGCCGATAGACGACAAATTTCGTTGAAAACCGCCTTATAAGAAGCCAGCAATGCTCAAGTAAGGGCTATCCCACGAGCTACTGCTGAGAAATCGACCGATTCCTTGAATACAAGATTTTTGGTGTAACAAAACTCCATGTCGTCCACTATATAATGACGTTGTTCAATAAACGTGTGTTATGACGAACATTTGATGAATTCTTCGTGCATTTATCCTATTTTGTATACATGTACCTTATATACACTAAGACAAAACTTTGGCTGGTTTCAGTGAAAAACTTTCACCTCCGGTCGATTACAGTTAAAAGATTTCATTTGTCTGTCTACAAACTCCAAGTTTTGCTCGGAAAACAAGTTTTCCTACATTGCCACCTTACATGCGAGATTTCGTTGCAACTGTTTCGAAAATGAATTTTCAGGAAGATAATAAATCATAAATAATCATAATATTATCGCTGTTATGAGTGTAATGCGCCTAGCTACAGAGCCTGTATTGAAGAAAGAAAATGAAAAGAAAAACAGTTAATTATTTCCAGTAGAGATGATACAAAAGTACCATAATTAGTTTTTAAAATGTCCTAAAGTTAATACACTTAGATGATCTACATACATGAGTATTGTAATACCCATGTCACTAGTCGGAAAAAAATGACTGAGGGTAATGTACTCCTAATGTTGCTTAATTCACATTTGATGATACATGTAATTATAATAATTATAAGAGACAAAACAATTTCATGGACGATGCATTTTCATTGTGGGGTGAAAACACTTCTGACAGTTTACATGTACATGACATAAAACTTTAAAATTCTTGACGCCAGGAAGTAATATTAGATTTGCTTGTTTCGGCAGATGTTTAAAAATATCATTTCAAAGAAGCATGAAAAAAATTTAAATATAAGCATGAGAACTACGGAAATTACGAGTTTTGTATTCCTAATTAAAATTTTTTAAACACAACGCTCATTAGTTGAGCACTTTATTTAAGTATGAATGGATGATCACACAACAAATTTCTAGTTTTTCACATGGATGCCCTGCAATAAGAAAGAGATGACGAGTTAAGTATTGTTACAAGTTGAGAGTGAACAGAAAAAAAAGGACCAGTATCTTTAGTTAAAATGCCAGTTGTCAGCGTAGTACACACATATGTGCATATGTACATGTAAATATATACACATATGCATGCAAATACATACCTACGCACATACAACCAAAACGCTCACATACATAAACACATATCTATGCATCTAGGCAATCACAGTACATATGCGTTCTACAAAAATGCTGTGCGATGGACTGAAATATAGGATTATGAGCAAAGGAAGTTCGTGACAACTTTTCAGTGTATGTTGCTGCTCACAATTTCTAACGGAATATCGAAGCGATGTTTAATTAATTAAATGTTGCAGCGACAAGATCATTGGTTGATAAGCGTCTTATTTATCATCTGTGGGTGATCGCGCAACAAATTTATTTATTTTTTCATAAATGCTTTACAATAATGAAGTGAAATGAAGTATTACGTAGTGACACATACACCCAATACACAAGTAAGCATGTGAAGAATGCGACACAAATCTGCATGTATATGTGTGTTCAGGAAGGGTAAAGTTAAATAGAAAATTTGAATTAAACACCTGAAACTGTGAATTGTCCCATTCAATCCATTGACCAACGTGTGTGGGTATTCTGTTGAAATGCATGGAATATGAAGGTTAGATCGTTTCAGGTTCTCCTTCATCGGTGAAATTCTACATTCGCAGCAAAAAATTTTTTCCAAAGAAATACAATTTTTGACCCGGCATTTAAAAAGAGAGCGTTAATAGCATTTCTAAGGCTGGAAAATTATGCTTCTTATTACTGGATGACTGCAATACCTCCCGATTTCACTAATACCAACTTTCGTCGATTAGGCCGACCGGCGAGTATGTCAGAATGTGCATATTTGCAGCCACAGGCCCTTGCATTTCGACTGATGTACGGCTTAGTCCTCTTCACCCTTATGCCGTACAAACATGACCAACTGTTTGCAATCAAAAAATAATTGGATTGCTCAAAACGCCCGCCTCATGGGAATAATGGCACCATCATCATTGTGCGCCAGCATCAAGAGTTTATTCTGAAAGCAAAGATTTACGCATGTCTCTCATCATTAGTATCTTGAGTCAGACTTCAGGTTTGTGGAGTAGGTAGAGCATTTCTACTCGTATGAAATATGAAACTAGCCTTGCAAATTGCGGGTATAGTACAGGCAGAGTGTTATCAAAGGAGTTTAATAGTTTTAGTCATTTTCATTTGATCACTCATTCATTCGTAATTAACAGCAAAAATTGACCGACAATTTGGTTAAACGAAAATTGATTGCTCAGAGATTAAGCAGTAAATTGTTTTCTTAACAGGGAAAAACTAAGTTCAATTTCATTTGATAAAAAGGAAATTGATTCTGTGAGTGTTTTTTTGATATTTATGAAATTTTAATTACGCAATGGCTCAACTTCAACGAAGTTAGTTTGTTGTTTTTCAGTTTTTCATTTCCTATTGAACAGAAATCTTTGACAGGTTGTAATGTTGAAAAACGCTGTTTACCTTATCACTGTAAGGAAATCCTTCCTTTACAAAAGGAACTATGTTTTATGTTTAGTGCTGTCCAACTGTTAGCACTGAATTCCATCACTACTACTACGACAAAATCTTTGAGCGAGTTTTCTAAGAAAGAATCAATAACTTTTTATCCTCGCAACCACCAAAAGAATTTTGATCGGAAGAATGCTGTTTCGAGTCTTGACTCAGTCGCAATTAAAATGATGTTGGAAACTTGCAGTTAACCAAAATTATAGGTTTCCAGTTCATAGTGAACACCAATCTTGCACATAAATTTGGATGATTAATAACAGTTTGAATGATTGAGTGATCAGTCCTTCCAAATCGGGCTCATGACAGTCCTTTAATTTAGAGTACAATTTGGAAAAATGAGATTTGTTAAGCAGTAGAAACACGATTTGGGCTTGGAAATCAATTTTTAACGTGTTCCTGATAGAGGGCCTAATTTTAGCGATAAGAGTAAAGCGAACTATTCTGATTTTTCAAGCGTCACATTTACATTGATGTCCTGAATTGCCCATCAAATAGGAGGTTAAGGAGTACTTTGAACATGATTAGTGTGAGAATTTAAATAAGGTGACGATGTACTGTCAAAACTAAATATTGGTTTTCAGGTGGTGAAAAATACTTTCTCATTTTGAAAGAACAATCAGAGAAGGACTAAAATAATTTTGAAAATTAAGAGGACAACGTTCACGTTATCATTGGCATCGGCCAGTTAAAATGACAGTGAATTACTCTAATACATTGTATGACCATGCAACAGTATAGTGCATTACTGTGATACAGTGATTGTTTATGTAACAACAGTACATTACTGTAATACAATGTTCATTCAACAAAAATACGGAAGAGTTTCAATGAATATGATGGCTTGTTCTTTTTCATAGAGAGGTCTCATTGTATAAAAATTTTAAATTCCATTTGAATCTGATAGAATATCGGGATGGTTGTGCTTTTACTCACAATAGGGTCACTTTCACTTAAAATGCGTGTGAAAGATAGTATACATAGATGATTAATGCCAGGGCTGTTCATTGCTTTATGGTAGTAAGGCGCCAACATAAATCAGTATAAAATATCCCAGATTAATGATATACTTTATATTTTCCGTTTATTATGTGCACTGCGTTGATTACGAGAAAAACTTGATTTTATAATCTTAATTTAAGGAAACTTGTTCTTTGGCTTAATAAAACTTATCTTCAAATGGCATAAAATCGAACTATGGTCGGTCGGTATAGTTTTTTGGCCTTGTTATGGAGTTAAAATAAGGAAGAAAATGTGTTCATGGTGTTTTCAGTACAATCATTCTAACGTACAATCATTCTAATTAGCTAGAATCAATTTCGTCTGCGTCATTTGCTGGCAATGCCTACTCCTACTGGTAGGTATGAAGAAGTTTCAATTTTTCATTACTGAGGTTCAATTCCACTGAAAAATATTTATCACACAAATTCCGTTTTATTAATAAATAGTTGGGAGGTAAAAAAGTCGCTCACAATGACTGATCACAGGGAAATGCTAGTAAATCATCAGCATGGTAAACATTAAACGAAGGAGACCTGAGTTAATCTGTGCGGTGAAACGACTAATGAAACTGTTCGAGGTGTCTTAGTGCTTGCCGAGGCGATCTCCCCAGCCGAACGAGCCACTGAAGCTTAAAATCCGTTCACCAGTGACCAATGCAATGACTAATCAATTCACTAACCTCTCAATTCTAAATCTAGCATACTAATTTGCAGATGTGCAGCTGTAACTATGAGTTATCTTGATTTGCTAAGAAAGTCTCTGAATTGTTAATCCATACGTTCCCAAATTGATTGGTTCTTCATAGTTGAGTTCATTCGTCCATCACCTTCATTGCATTAACAACATCTTTTAGAACCATGCGCATAGTGTTTATGAATACATATGAAAATTAAACTTTTTCAACCATCAATCACTGAATGTATTCTTGAATTATTAGTGTGAGTATCACTTCGTTTGCGTTCAAAACTCCAGTTTTTCATACTGATCAATCTCATAAAAGAATGATTTTAAAGATATCAAAGCGAAACGTATAAATTTAATAAAATTCCAATTTTCGTGGAGGCTATTTTAGCAAAATTCAAATCATGTTTGATGAAAAGACCATAGTAAGGTTTTATTTATGGTTTTGATGTCTTTCATGAATATGCTTTTGATAGAAGCAGTAGCTATTGTGTAGATCTCGAGAAAAATTTGGAAAAACAGTGGTCCAAAATTTTCTGTAAAACTCAGTCTCAACTAGACTTGGCTTACTAACATGAGAGGCAGCCAATCCATACCAAAGTGGATATACAGTTAGAAAACGAGACATGTTAGCGATGGTTAATTGTAGATTTTTCGTCTGAAGTACATCTTTTGGCTTGGAAGTTAAAAATCCAAATCTAAATTCCCACATAGACAAAGAGTTCATCCGTGTATTAGACAATGTCTTAAAAAGGTGCTGGATCGTCATAGAAAAATATTCCAATAAAATCAAATTATTCAAGACATTTCTTCTCTATAACTGGTGCAACCACATTATGCAATTTTGAAAGATTTCTAAATTATTATACACCTATGCGCTATTAATGCTAGAAGTGATTGTGGTGTTCTCCCTCAGGCTACTTTACGCTCCGGCCAGACCATGAATATCTAAGGACTTTGAATTTCATTGCCCGAAGCGAGTGCCTGAGGTACCAACGAACCCGACAGGGTAAGAAAACACAACTTGAATAAACAAACATCGGCATCTAAGCTGCTTCCTTTCCAATCAAGTGTGGTACATATCTTCTTTTATATTGTTTTTTAAATGCCTTGTCACTAACACTAGGACACTACGACGGTTTCCCCCGTAACGCTGTTGCCCATTTCCGACACCTGGGTTGAGTGGGGTATTGTGCTTCAGTTTTCCCTTATACCAAACGGGGAAATCGCCGAGCAGCGCCGGGATTCGAACCCTAGACACCTTCACAGAAGGGCGAGACTTTTAACCACTCTGCCAAGGCGAGTGGTTAAAGCGAAATCACCTGAATCACTCAACCAAATCACTCTGCCAAATCACCTGAATAAACGCAGTTTTGTTAGGAATATCACCGACAGTGATGGCACACGAGGAAAAGATTGCGGTCTCGTAGTAACGCATCAAGAGACGTCTTGAAAGACAGTCAGGCGATGTGGTAGTGGCAGCACTTATGGCGGTAGAGTGACTATTGAGTGCTAAGCGACGGTAGAGGCAGTTTTTAGAGGCTATTGCTGTTGGAGCGTCTTCGGTGAGTGTTGTACAGATCGGATCCGCTGTGAGAAGACTGACTGAGCTTCTTTTGCGCCTCCTCATTAGGGCCTGGTGAGAAGGTAACGCGCTGAGCACGCGGCCCCATTGATTGGTGATTGAGTGACGCTTAGGCCAATCCGAAAGCCGCCTTGAAGACCGCCATTGCGTGAGGTGGCGGCTGGTCGCTCGAAGTTTTCGAAACCCGTCGTTGCGTGAGGTGGCTACTGGTCGCTCGCAGCCCGCCGTTGCGTGAGGTGGCGCTGGTCGCTCGAAGCTGGTGTGGTGGTGTACATGCGATACTCAAATGATTCCCATTTGTCGTGAACATTGTAATTCATTTCTCTAAATTTTGAAAGTATTATTGACTTCAATTTGCGCAAGCACCGCCTTTAGTATTCGATGAAATTCTTACCAAAACACAATGCAGGCCACTAAGGCAACTTACCAGCTAACGAGTAGTAGAAATTAGCCTACCAGACAATCAGTATGGAGAAGGGATGTATTCATGCATATATTTACAGTCAGGGAAGAATCTAGGGAGGCATTTCAATTCTAATCGAATCGCTGTCTAAATAGAAGTTGAAAGCATTCTGGCAAAGGGATCACTTTGAGCAGATCAGTGTTCACTAGAACACACCCTGCTTAAATTTGTTAAGATTAAGAAGTTTATGATTCATGAGAACGTGTGAGGTTTGTTAATCATCTGAGGTGGCAAAATGACTACGGTTTAAAAAATGGAATAAATCACCTTGTGATGGTGGCACATAATTGAATGATATTCTGCCCTGCTATTGGAGTTTATCTCAATTACCTAATGTAATTCAACAGTAAGTTATTTTCAAAATTGGTATCGGAGAATTAAATATTTGCATTTACACATGCTAGAGTAATGCCCGTCAGAAGAGCATGTAATAATTCAAATCATAAGTTCATAGCATTCAGTCCATATTGTAGAGAAAACAAGTTTAAAAAAAAAAAAACATTGATGAACTACATTTTCTTAATCTCTGCTAATGGTTTAAATATGCCTCTCCCAGTTGTAAGTTGACTAATTTCACGATCGAAACATGAAAAACTTCAATTTTGTAGACACCTATTGACTCTAACGTCGCACCAGATCTTTTAGTTTTGATTTGATGTAGAATTTTATTACCCTGTTCAAAGCACCTTGTTCATTTGTTCATCATTTATCAGAATTAGTGCAGCACAATTAAGCAGAAGTGTAAATATAGATCAATTTCAAAGCTTAGACAAACTTCAAATATCTGAACGCATACCATTTGTTCATCATCAGAACTTCTAACGTTTTATTCTTGCGTGATGCTAGCAAAGCTAACCAAATATTAATTACAGTACTAATTGAAATCCTCTCCAGAAATTTCCTTAAAAATCGTAACTTTGCTCTTGTTCTTAAGTATACATGTTTGTTGTACGTAATTGGACTTCCGTTTTTGCGCATGATAAAATATCTGTAGAGAATTTTATTTAAAGTTAATTATCTTGTTACACAAAACTGTGTTTTGTAATTACATTTGAAAGATGAAGGAGAGAGGCTTCCGACGAATCGCAGCCCATCCATATTGTACAACATTATTCTTGACATTGATTTTCTCAGTCGAAGCTGCTGTATTTTCACCTGTGGAATTTATTCCGGATATTTTACAGTTTCACTAAATCTCCACATCTGATGTATAATGGCTCACAACTAGAAATCATCTGAACACTACAAATCTGGCCTTGATTAATTCTCATGGACAAAGTCAATTTTCAATATTTCACTTGTTTGCATGTCACTCAATCAAATTTTCGTCGATTATCACGAAACTCTTATGGGAATTTACTTCAATATTATTATTAGAAACGTGATATATTTGTACGTTAATCAATTTTGGTCTCATAGGACGGTGTAGAACAAGTTTTTCCATCACTAGTTAGATGTTTTTTTCATGCGTCTTTCATGCCCAGGTACTCCATCATGCAGTATTAGGCTAACGTTGGAGGACACGTTCGCTTCCTGTTGTGTTTTTATAGCTGACTAACGTATTATAGGCCTCTCCTGCATAGTATGTTGAGGTTCAAAACAATACTTCAAACAGGCAGATATTCTTTAATGGTTTGATTATGCTAGCTAGCTCATAAGCTTAAAATTGTCGAACTTTTGTACATTTGATTAGACGAGTTAATTTAAACCTCCCTAATCGCAAAAAGCGTTCAAAACGGGAAAGAATGAGGGCGCCTTTGAGTGTGAAGTTATGGGAACACAGAATTTATGCACAAAATGTGTTTTAACCTAAGATCATTTGCGTATAGAAGCAGTACGTTAAGTAGGGAAGCCGTAAAACAAAACAAAAACTGAAAAGGAAAGTTAGAGGATCTATAAAACAGGACAGCAGCTTAGCAAAACGGGGAATTTTTTATTTTTTAAATAGGAGGCCTACCTGAATTTCAGCTCAGATCCTCACATTTACCTCCTGGGCGCTCTCGTTCTTGCAGATGCAGCAGTTGTATCCCCCAGAGGAGTAAAATTTTGAGAAAGTAAGCTTCTAGACTAGTGTCACTCGATCGTGCTCTAAGCTAGCAAAATCAAATAGTGTCACTCCCAGAAAAAATTTAAAATTTATCGTGTCTTGTGTAAAGCAAATTAATGGATTTCAAACTAGGATAACCATCAAAGATGAGACACTATATAACTTACGTTTTCTAACTTGTAAATTTGAGATTTCATCAATTAAGGATCTTCTTCGAAATTTATGAATCAACTGTCAGTAGATTTTTATCAACTAGTGAGTGATGCATTTAAGTTTTGTGAAAAGTTCCCCACACTCTTATAATTCCAGACTTTGAAGCTAGACGAAAGATAACGTCACGGCGTTCGCACGCAACACTTAATGAATGTATAGGTTAGTTCGCGGTTGTCAACTAGTTTTATTTAATTTGGCATAAACTTGAAAAAAAATCTCTGCGCTTGAAGCTGAAATTTAAGGAAGGCAACATACTATGTGATTTCAATGCAGTTTCATGCTTACGAAAAAATTCATTTGTGTGCCGTGAGTGAGAGTAAAATAGCTAAAACACAATGACATCCGCTGTACCAATTCAAGGAGAGTGACCCCGATCGAATAGTTTCTATTACTACGTACCCTACATACAAAGTCACGTGGAAGCCATATGGTTACGACATGGATTGTCCATGTTTGCCATATGGGTTCTACCTGCCCATGCTATGTATAAAGCACATGGACTTTTGGAAAGTGCCCCCACCTAGTTCCCACATGGTTAGGACACGTGTCGAGAATGTGGGTCCTACATGGAACCCACATGCCTCGTGGCTATCCCTCGCTTCTGCCAGCTAGGATACATGTGGTAATTACTCATGGGTTCCATCTATAAATCAAGCAGACTTACCATGAATTCTACCGACGTGTATTATACACTGTTTCCATGTGGTTATCAAAGTTAGTTGGTCGCTCCGGTGTGACGGTGCTGTTGCATTGTCATGTCTTGGAGCAGATGACCTGTTTGCAATCGTGCGTTAGAACACGTCCCCCCAAAATGTCATTCTCATCCCGCACTAATCCTTGATACCATATATGGTTATTTTATGTAAACTTTTCGCAAATGTTTCGCAATTTGCTTTGAAGTAATTTATCAGCAGGAACAGTAATTAGTGGCGTAAAGAATGGCATCTCAGTATTCATAGGGTTTCATGGCAGCCTCCAGCACTCATTGTGGCGTGTTTTAGTGACATATATACAAGTAATATACTCATATTTACGTCACAAGGCTGTGAATTCAGAAAGGCGTACATGCATTGTGAATGAAATTTCAACCAACGGTCTCGTAGCAGCTTGCGAAATGAGATATTTTTTCTAGAGTGTAAAATGTAGGTTAACGGCCAGGCTAAGATACATTGAATAATTCCATTATTCGAACATATCCAATTTTTTTGTACTTGTAATATGAGAAATTCAAAAATTGAATTCTTTAAATCAAGGCTTTCAAAGAACAAAAACTATGAACCCTCCATGGCATAACTTGTACCACGCTCTACCGGGTGTCCCACAAAAATGTCCCCGACTTTTTAGTTAATTATATCTCCCCTTTAAATTAAAATATTTAGCAAATTTTGCTTCCTTTTCGAATAATTTAGGTTTTGGAAAATCGTTTAATAGCTACTTTACAGTGGTCGATTTACTAGAAGAGGTAGAAAAACTAATTGTTCAAAGGAAAAAGGAAAAGTTTTAAAAACAACGGAGGTGTTCTTCTTCATTTCTCAATACCTACTGTTAAAAATAATTTCACAATGATATATCCTACATACCACTAAGTATTTAAGCCCTATGAGAGGTTATTTACTACCATATTTCATCATTTGAAGGCACCTAAAATGCAGCTGACTAATGATTACAAAATTTTCATCGTATTGGAATACGAAGCAACGAAAAACTGTGAAATAGTTAGAAGAGCATTCAATTTTTTTTCTAATTTTCTAACTGTGCGATACAGTCTTCTTTTCGGGTGTGTTCTTTGCCGGGAATTTTTCATTAGATGCTTTT
>JACJUY010001816.1:129347-165927 GCA_014220935.1 Platorchestia sp. MABIK
CATCTAGAAATGAAAGTATTAAAATGAAAAACACCATCTCGAAATTAAAGTTTAAAAATGGAAAACACCATCAAGAAATAAAAGTATTGAAATCGAAAACGCCATCAAGAAATGAAAGTATTAAAATTGAAAATATCATCAAGAAATAAAAGTATTGAAATCGAAAGCACCATCAAGAATTAAAAAATTTCGAATAGGAAACACAATCAAAAAGATAAGTGTAAGAAAAAATGAGTGAAACGTTTGCCGTCTTCTCAGTCAAAACCGCACAAGTCGGAATGCAAGTTTTTCGACTCCAGCCACTCGCAATGCAGCACCAAACGAACTCTGTGACTCCTGAGAGGCAATGGGACCGGACCACCCTACTGTTGTATGACTACGACACACCACACGCAAATCATTTCGACTCACCACACTTCCAATTCTAAATTTGCTGTACGAACAGCCAATGATATACATAGCGCTGCTGCAACTGTCAAAGGTTCAAAGGGTAAAATTAAAGTTAAATTAAAGTCAGAGGTTCAAAGAGGGAGAATTTCCGGAAGAAAAATTTCTACTTTGTATTACGTATACACAAATAGTACTCGAAATTGTGTTCAGCCGTAAAAATTTCAAGGATTTTTTCTGTATGAGAAATAAATTTAATTCTGGCTGCAGTCAATATCGTGCCTCATTTTTTGGGGTTAAGTGCATATTTTTACGATTCAGATCAACCCTCTCTTGAAATCAGGTCTCGAGGTCACACTCAGGTGTATTTAATTAAAGAAACGCCTCAGTCCGGCTCCAGGCTTCAGTGTGTCGGTGACCACGGTAAAGGTAGTGGGTGTGTGCAGCTGCTCCACGAGTCTGTCGTGGCTGTTTACTCGTGCATCAATCATTCCAGCGAAGTGATACGAAGACATCTAGTATTTAATGGTCAGTGATGACGCTCGTGCAGCAACCTTAAAAATGTAAAGCTAGAGCGTCATTTTGGATTGCAGTTACAAAGCTCGTCATTTTGTTTCAGATCCAGAGGCAAACTATGCATGGGATTGTAAATATCGTTATCATCTCACGTGTGAACCAAGCATTTCTTAATAAAGGGTAACCATGGCTACGATCACGACGCAAGCGAATGAACTTTCAATTTGAGATTCACGATCAATGCAAGCGCGGTGTGCGCACTTCTACGCACTCGACGCCTGTATCGGCTAACAACAGCTGGAGAACATGCTTTTGTTCGCGTACTCTGTATAGAAAGCAAGGAAGAAAGAAAACCGTTCATTTCCAAGAAAGTTGAAACGTGAAATATATTACACGTTGGGTTTTAAAACTTCTTAACATAAAGGTCCTTAATAGATACGAGGTGTGCAATAGCCATGTCAGGGGTTAATTACGTTTAATTAAATGCTACGAAGAATGTTTTTTTTTAAACGTGCCATTTCTAGCCGGCAGTTGAACCCTGATTTTAAAGCAATTCACGTCACCCTAATTAACGGTACAGCTGTCAACGCAAATACTTTACTCTTGTTAGTACATATGCTACAGAGAATGAGTTTTTAAGAATACGTGTCATTTCTAGCGGGGAGTTTCAGCGCTATTTTCCAGCAATTTACGTTGTAGTAGCGGTGCAGCTGACAGCGTAAGTGCTTTCCAGTTGACTTGGTTACCCTACGTGCTACAGGATTTAACTTTCAAAGATAGTCTTGAATGTATGCGAATGTGTTCGTGTATGAATTCCTTAATGTAATTCTCACGAGCAGCCCTGTTTCTTGTCTTGTTTGTGTACAATTTCCGACTAAATCAGGCAGCCCGAATTTAAATGCAAAACTGATTACCTTTTTGTTATTATAGGGTGTAATAATGTTAGGCCAGAAGCCAAGATAAGAAGATAGGGTCTACTCCAGCTTACCGTTTTTCCTTGATAGGCCAGAAGCCAAGAAAAGTCGACTGATGCCTCTGTTCTACGGATGAAAATTAATTCTTCTCGCAAATAACTGAGCTCGCGTATCACAGATACTTGCGAAACATGTGTCCGTCACGGAATTGAAAATTTCATTAGCTTGATTTAGTTCAGCTCAAAACTAAAGCAGCTTGATTTAGCTCGGCTCAAATTTCGAAGCTTGTTTACCAGCTCGAAAAACTTCAACGCTTGAAAGCAATTCGCCATCTCCAAAGCTTGAAAGCGGCTCAAAAATCTTCAAAACTCTTATCAGATCGAAAACTCGGAAGGAAACTGAAAATATTCTCAACACTTGAAAACTGTTGGCGAACCCCAACTTAATAAAAATAAGTCAGCTGAATCTGACTTTTCTCTTACCCCTGAAAATATCAGGAAGATGCCTCGGGAAAAAAAAACCTCAGAAAATACGGCCCTCAGAATCCCTAAGATAGGGACAAATATAAAAAGGTGGCTCCCAAGGAGGACCAACCTGAATAATTATCAATCTGGCCGAACAGGACTCGCCCACCAAAATAACCTATCCCTGACGCCCAAGAGGGATACGACCACGAAATATCTAACAATATTTCGTACGCGTATTCCTTTTGGGCGCCAGTGATAGGTTATTTTGGTGGGCTTATCCTGTTCGGCCCGATTTGAAAATTATTTAGGCTGGTCCTTCTTGGGAGCCAGTTGATAGATTATTTAGGTGGGCGAATCCTGTTCGGCCCGATTGATAATTATTTAGGTTGGACCTTCTTGGGAGCCAGTTGATAGATTATTTAGGTGGGCTTATCCTGTTCGGCCCGATTGATAATTATTTAGGTTGGACCTTCTTGGGAGCCAGTTGATAGATTATTTAGGTGGGCTTATCCTGTTCGGCCCGATTGATAATTATTTAGGTTGGATTTTCTTGGGGGTCACCTTTTTATATTTGTCCCTATCTTAGGGATTCTGAGGGCCCTATTTTCTGAGGCCTTTTTTATTCCGGAGGAACTTCCTGAAATTTTCAGGGATAAGAGAAAAGTCATATTCTGCTGACTTATTTTTATTAAGTTGGGGTTCGCCAACAGTTTTCAAGTGTTGAGAATATTTTCAGTATCCTTCCGAGTTTTCGATCTGATAAGAGTTTTCAAGATTTTGAGCCGCTTTCAAGCTTTGGAGATGGCGAATTGCTTTCAAGCGTTGAAGTTTTTCGAGCTGGTAAACAAGCTTCGAAATTTGAGCCGAGCTAAATCAAGCTGCAGAGTTTTGAGCTGAACTAAATCAAGCTAATGAAATTTTCGATTCCGTGACGGACATGTTTCGTAAGTATCTGTGATACGCGAGCTCACTTATTTGCGAGAAGAATTAATTTTCCTCCGTAGAACAGATGCATCAGTCGACTTTTCTTGGCTTCTGGCCTTACAAATAAGAAACATTTTATTTTTGAAGATCATTTACATCAGTGAAAAATTGATTTTAAATTTTTTTGAGTAGGTTCCTTTATGACAGGAGACACTACTGGCATCTCCAGTCCGGGCGTTCTTTTAAACACTCCAGCGTTCAAGCCCATAGTAAATTTTGAGACCGTTCCGGAAACACAAAATGTGAAAGGTTGAGCACCTTCGGGAAACCAAGTTTTATCAGTCGTTGTCCAGCCATATTTTGCACTTTAGCGAATTTGACTAGAGGCTGATACAGTATATTAGATTTGTTTCGTGATATCTTTTAATGACTGTTAGATATATTTTTCTCACATAATGACATTATATAATACATACTATTTCGGAAATAATAATTTTTACTTTTTGAACTGATGATGGAGCTGGACTCCGAAACGTTTTCCAATAAAATTTGATTTATTTCCCCGGAATGTTCCTCTTTTAAAGTTCCTCATAAATTTGCGACTCAAGCAAACTACTGACCTGATCAGAGATTTAAACCTATAATAGATACAGGACATTTTGTCTCAAATTTCGTTTTTTCCAACCTTACTGATGTAGGTTATTACAACAGATAATGTAATTTTTTTCTGTCGCAACGCGTCTTGATAGACTTTTGAGTAGCATGTGTTTGTTCTAGAAATTCACCATTGACGAAATGGGAACGCATTTGGGAATTACAATATAATTTAAACCGCGCTGCCAGTTTTTCTAAACTAAAAAGCAGTCAACCTGCACTGAATGCACATATTCCTAAACCCTATTAATTTCGAAGTATTAAATTTTTCCGAAAGTCGCGCAGTTCTACAATCGAACTCTAGCACAATTATTGTCGCTAAAAATATTCATCAATATATCTTAACTATCCCATTTATAGAAATTACAGGACGCACGCTTCCACAACGTCAAAATATTTCCTGCACTTCCGTCTTCCCTTGCGAGGATATGTCAATCATGAATAAAAGAGGTTGCATCTAGATCATCGATCTCCGATTCATGAAGGCCCTTTTTATGAACTGTATTGCGGAAAAACCCTCCGCGTATTTCTGCCGCTGTTGTTCCTCAAGATTCATTAATTACGCTGTCTTCTGCGTGAAAAGATTCTTGGCATAGCGGAAGTACTTCCATCGATGTGCTGATTTTCACTTTAGTTGTGAGGGAAGTTCATTTCCGTGTGAATGGGGCCAATCTCTTTACACTTTTACCAGATTTGTAGGATTTCTTCGTAATGATTCTCTACTAACATGAATGGTGCCAGATTCAACGGGTTCTTGGTTATTGTTTTCTCTCAACATATTTGAAAATTTCAGCTGCTATGAGTGCATGTACCACATCGTAAAAAAGAGATGCGTGCAGGGAGATTTTGGGGTTACATTGCGTCAAATTGAGAAAATAAAGAAGAGCTTTATAGCCTGCATGATTTCTCAGCAAACCAAAACCAACAGCCGCTTCTGGCAGTGCTAGAATATCTAGGAAAATCTCTGAGCAGCGCGCCCACTCCAGTTATTGTATTCTAAACCTCAGCGGTACTAACACGGGCTAAACTTTTTTTTCGCCAGGCATCCATGATTTTGGCTACCCAAGTAAATCCTCTGCACTGGCGGTGAAAATCATGGATGCTAAGGTGATAAGTTAAACTGGGCTCCTGGAGTTGCCCAACATGTGTTAATCCTACAAGATCAACTCCCATCGTGGAAAAATGTTTACAGTTTTAGGACTTAAAATATTTCCAACTACTTGTTCAACTTATACCAACAATCCCAGATGAACATTTTGAATGGCATGAGTTTGATTGATATTGCTATAAAATTTGAGAGTTAAGTAAACGATGACATAAATAAAAAATCCCAAAGTTTAAATACTTGTTAAGCAAAATTTGAATGAGAGAACACGTGAGTAACTAACGAAGAGCAAAGTTAGAAGAATCTCAGCCTGTGTGTTTCATGCCTAATGTTTTTTCGACTCGCGGAAAATATGCCGTGCCGCTGAAGAAACTTTTTCTTGGGCTTAAAAAATCTTCAATCGTCCGTTTCATTCGTCCAAGCAATTCTGAATTTAGCTAGATTTTTTATTCTCTGAAGAGCAGACAGAATTCATATCTAGACCCGAATTTGGCATACTGACATTCTCGGAAATGAAATAATTTCCATGTTATGATAAGTGTTTTATTCTACTGTAGCATAAGCCGTCACTGATTAAGAAAAATTTAATCCTGTCGTTGTTTTTGTGTTGAAATTTACGTTCTCCATCTTTTCAGCTTATGTCAAAATGGAAGGGAGTTTGTTATGTTTTTTGTTACTGAGAATGCATTAGTAAGCTAAGTGACACAGTATTTTGAAACTCTAAAATTTTCAACGATGCCCAGTCGAGTCGGACAACTGATGGCCCAAACAAGCAGGACCGAGACACCTTCTGATCTCGTGAGTTTCATGTTATAATGTTTGTCTTGTGTCTTCTTAGCTCACGATATGCACTGTGTGACAAGAGGCATGTCACTTTTCAAAATTCTCTTCTTTCACAAAAGGAAATAGTTCATAAGGTACACATGTCAATAATTCTATGATATTTACACCTACTGCTGTTCAAATCGATTAAGAATTTAAGAACGAAGAAATAAACTTTTCTACAATATTCAATTACTCGTTTTTGTACTTATAAATTGTTTGACCGTGCAAACGATAAAACAAATGCTCGAATACAATGTTTATTTGCATAAGAAAATGTCACGTATTCCATCATATGCTATCTTTTTATTAGTATTTTTCCATCAGAAAACATTAACCATTTCAGTGACTACTTAAATGTTCTCACTTATTTACCGAAGAATTTATCTTCATTTGAATTGCTTTGCTTCATGAATTCATGCGACAACCCACTATGTCCACAAAAATGTACATAAAAATTATCATCATTTTAAATGACGTTCAATTTGGATGTTTGCCTGAATTTGTCCTACACTATCGTCACTTCGCCTCACAATTTCATAAATTTGAACGCAATGTTCGGAAAGAAGGACATACCCGGTCTGTTTCGCCGTGCCATCGATCTATGATTTTGGCCATCCACGTATAGCTTCTGCACTGGGCGGCTAAAATTATAAATACAACGGTGGAAAAGTTAGATTGAGTGGGAATCTTATTAATTTGAAATGACGCTCAAAGCATACGCTAACCACCGTATACTTGATGCGACAGCTCTCAGAACAGCACATACATGTCGTATCCCAATTTTAAATGGAATACGCAAACGTTTTCTTGGTACGATAGCTCTCAGCAGAGTACATAAATACGAGTATACGTTGTATCATAATTTGAAGTGACGCTCAAAGGTAACCCCTGTAAATTTGATACGACAGCTCTCAGAAGTGCACATCTACGTGGTGCCACACTCCAAGTGGATCCCGTACCGCCGGCTGGCCAAGAACCATGTCGTGGAAGAGACCGTGTCTGTTGGCTTCGTACGGGTGCCCCCTGAGACAACGCTGACGGAGCTGAGGACAGCGCTCAAGGAACAACTACCGGGGGAGGAACTGCTCCAGCATTTCGTGTTCATCAAGAGCGTGGGCAGGAACTTTACGCAGGTTTGTAGAGAGTTAGAAACGGCATTTATCGTGCTGAACGACTTATGGAATATTACTGATATTTTTCCCATGTTGCAATTTCCCGATGTCCTGTGAAGTTTTCGTCATCATTATGAATAATTTTGCTGTTTGATTGTGGAATGAATATTAACGATTACAAACATTAATAATGGTCGACCTTCACTCCTGATATGTGAAACAAGAGTGGAAAGAATGAGACCGGGTCTAACAGAGGAAGGACGGTTTTGCATGAGGAGAGTGTCAATGAACTGGGTCTGTTTGAAAAAGTTATGAAGTTAGTAGGAAGTGCATGGAAGGTTAGCTATAGGAAAACCTAGCTGTGGATCGATAGATGGAGTGAAGAAAAATCGAGTGTGAGAGACAGTTTCATACAGAATTCAGGATAGTAACTGTTGGACAATGCCTATCGATTACCACTTATTTGATGCAATCTCGAATATAACCTAGTTTTTCACTTCGTTATCGCAATTTACATGCGTAAGTACAAGAGAGAAATCCAAGCGGTGACGTAAAAGAGAGCAAACCAGATAGCTGTCAAGCCGTGTTAAAAAACGAGTGTTCGCTTCTGTGGCCCAAAAGGTGTTGAAGTGCTTGACTGTCTGCTTGTGCTTTTGGAGTTGTATCACTGCTCTAATTAATCCTCGGTAAACTCTTGGTATGGCTGGAGAATAAGTGTAGCAACAGGACAATAAGTACAAGAATTATTATCGTAGGTACTGGATGAGTGTATGCTTCTTACTCAAGAGGAATATTCTGATGACTATCACGCAGAATGACCTTCACTCTACGACACGCTGAAGACAGGTACTAATATGAGCATGAGTTTTACGCCAAGGACGTACAAAAAAAATGATATTTACTACCAAGATTGACACGAGCAAGAGCTTTGCGACAGGGAGTGACCAGATCATAAACTTTAAGACAGGGATGGACAAACGCATGAGCCTTACGACATTGAGTTACAAAAGCATGAGCTTTATGACATTCACTGACAAAAGCATGAGCTTTACGACGTTCACTAACAAAAACGTGAACTCTACGACATGGACTGACAAAAACATGAACTTTACGGTAGGAACTAGCAAAAACATGAACTTTACGCCAGGAGCTAGCAAAACCATGAACATTACGGTAGGAACTAGCAAAAACTTGAGAAAAAGTCCTCGAGTGCTGGCAGGGTATTTTACTAGTCCTAAAACAATGAGTCTCCACAGAGATTTTCCAGAATGATTTAACATGAACGTAAATGTTGCGCATATGTATCCCATTCACTTGAATGCTTGCGTCCTTGATAGATTAATTTTAATTTAAAAATTACCCAAATTTCCCGGTAATAATACTTGTGTATTCCAGGGATGTCGCGAGAAGTAGTTAACATTCTTTCACCTCCAGGTAAGGCGAATTTTTGGGTGAAACATAGGTTACTTAATTGGCTCTATATGTAAGGGTGAAGACGAAAGCTTCAGCGTCTATCATGACACAATGCTTGCTCTAGAGCTGGCAAAAAACGAGGTAGCGCAGCCATCATCAGGAGACAAAGAGAAGGTGGGCGGAAAAATTTCACTTGGCAAATACTAAGAACGTCTTTCATCGATACCTCGATTGCTCTCACGAGAGAAAGAAAAAACGAAAGGAAAAAATTGGGGCTTGTACGACTGCAGAGTGAAACAAAGGCGTGGCTTTAATCGTAATGTTGAAATCGCTATTGGTCGTTGTAGAAATTCCTAAATCACATTGTAACTATTAAAGGAATAGCGACAGCGAGTGGCACACTACCTGACTTTCTTCAACATGTGGACAGCGATGGTTCAAAATGAAGTCCAAATTCAACTCAAAATTTAAGTCAGTTGTAGTTAAAAATTTGAAGATATCAAACAATAACTGGATCGTCTCCTAATTTATCTTTGATTAAGTACTGTTTTTATGAAAACTGAGTTCGTCACTTTGAGTTTGTGACTATTGATCGGTTCAGCATTATGAAAATTCTCTCTAACTACACCGGCGAATCACGTATCAGATAAAGTATTAAATGGTGTTTTATATAGAACAGAGTTATTAGATAAGGCCTCTTTTAACCAAAAATGTACAATTTGGATAAATGTCACTCGAAAGAAACGGAATCATAGAATTTTGGCCCGAAGAATACCAGTTTAACCATCTTGCTTCAGAGTCCAATTTTCGTTTCAGAAGCCTAATGTCCGTAAAATCTGGCAGCCAGTAATCTCTCTCGAGGAATTATTTCCCTAAACAAGTTGAGTGGCCTTTCGCGAAGACTTTTGTTAACCTCCCTATACTGGTTTGTTTGAGAGGTGGGCGAGAATCTGATACAATTTTTTTTGTTATATATGATGCTTTCGGACTCTGAAACCAATTTCTTTTTAAGTTTAAGAAATTGGGCCCAATGAGTTATTACTTTCACAGCATAACTCTGAGAGCGAATGGTATTTTAGCGTGCAAACTTTTTAAGTTTGATTGAGACCCTCTCTTTTGTATTCAATGCCATATAAGAGTTGAAAATAAAAATTCTACTTATACACACCAATATAAATAACCACTACATTCTATTAAAACGCACTCCGGTATCGTTTGCGCAGGTGAAGCCTTACCAAGAAGGCGTGATGAAAGTCAAGAGCTTCTTGCCTCCAAAAGCCCCAGAGCCAGAAATTCACATCCTCGAACTGAGCGAAGAACTTCTCCGCAACGCCTCCAGTCTCGGGTCTCTGGTGCTGTCGGACGAGCTCTCTGACTCTCAGGTGAGCTGTGGTGATGCCTCTTATATCTGCAGGTATAGGGATGGGGAATGCCTCTTTTGTTTTGAGACATAGGCACAGGTCATGCCTCCTATATTTACAGATATAGGCATTGGGAATATATTTATCTATGTTCCTATAGGGAATGCCGCCTATACCTACTGATATAGGCACACGGAATACCTCCTCTATCTACAGATATAGGCAATGTGAATACCTCCTTTATCTATAGATATAGCCCTAATGCCACCTTTAGATACTCCCACGCAGCGCCTTCTATAGATACTGCAAGAAAACTTTAATGACCATCATAAGACAATGATTGACTACACATCTTCATGACTACACATGTTTGACTACCCATAGATGTAGGAGGCACGTACAAGGAGGCCTTCCAATGCATCCTGAATCTGTAGACAAAGGAGGCATTGACAGAGTACGAGTCGTTGAGTTGCTGACGTCATCAATATCGTGCCAGCTATAAAACGAAATTATTCTGCGAAAGATTTGTATTCTTCGGTGCACGATGTTCTTTTTTTCGGTTTGAGGTATGATGGTTAATTTTTGTTTTAAGCAATAAACATTACTAGTTTAAACATACTTTCGAAACGTTCCCACAGTGTGGAAATTGCTCATTTAAATGTAACTACGACTATTCATTCATCTTGCAGAGTAAGAATGAGAAATTTGGTCTTAATCGTCTTTAATGAGAATGAATAAATCCAGTTTCAAAAGGTAAAGCAATTGTCGTTATTGGAAATAAATCTGGCTTCGAAAGTTAAGTCAGCGAGTAAGTGATTTTTTCTATTGTCAGAGAAGTGGATTAATGTTTAGGCACATATTTTCGAAACACAAAAATGTGGAGACCCTGAATGAGCTACCAGAATAAATGTGTACATCATACAATTTTCCTAGCAATGAAAATGAAAATCAAAAGCATGAATTCGTTTATAATAGACAAGTGAGAACCGCCAGGTAAAAGAAACGCATGTAGAAGAAGTTGCATAGTTAGACTGCAGCTTTCGCCGAATGATTATTGGCTGTAAATCATCTGAATACAGCTCACTGAACCCTTATCTTTCTCCATCCCCTTTCTCTTGTAGGGAAAGAAGATGCGATCACTAAGACGTTGCAAAGTAAACTAGCGAGTGCATCCGATCCCTGCAACAGAAACTTTAATGGGCGGTCGTCTGACCTAAATAGGACCGATATTGATTACAGGGGTCGGAATTTACGACTTGGGAGCATTTTGCATGTTTCCTCTCCCTTCCCTCGATTCAGGGCTATGGTGCAAAACTTTAATTTTGGATTTATTGATTCATTATTTTGTAGTTCACATTAACACATTTAACTTATAATTATTCATTCCTATCATTAATTTCAACAATTTTTAAACAATTTAAACGATTTATTTACCACAAGTGATACAGCAATAGATTGTATCTTAAGTCTAGTACAATGGATCTATTTGAGTGTAGCTACTTGTGGGCCCGAATAAGTTCAACGACTATTAAGGCATCCTATCATCAAAAGCTATTTTTCAAGAGTACAGTTATGTTTAATCTAATTTACTTAACCTAGGGGCATACAAGACTGATCATGTTTCGATGCTTAATTTTTTAACAAAAAAATAATTAAAATGAGCTAGGTGGGAAGAGTATATTCAAGAAATACGATTAGGAGCATAAGATCTATATTATTAATCATGGCAGATTACCTTATCAAGATAAGTCGTTAAACAAAAGAAAAAAAAGACTTGAATTACCTTATATGATTAATATTTCGATAGGAACAGGGATTCAAGATTTGTTTTGAATGCTTTGTAAGAACTTTTTCCACGGATCTCAGCAGGGATTGCATTCCAATTATTAGGTGCAATGAAGAGGATATTGTGTTGCGACCGAGATTTTGAATAAGAAGGAAGTATGAAGTTACTTCTGCTTCGTGTTAAATGATCATGATGGCCAGTTTGAGCAGTTAATAATTGTTTAAGTTCTCTGTCGCCATCATCAGTTAGTGTTTTATACATAAAATTACATATGGAGAGCTTGTAAAGATCAAAAAGCTTGAATTTTTTTTTAAGTTTTTGAATGAATCACTTGTGTGAGCATTAAATTCTAATTTCATTGCCGCTCGAATAGCTCTTTTTTGCAATCCAAAGAGTAAATTGATTTCATTTTTATCAGGTCCGTGCCAAGCTTCTACTCGTATACTGTATTGTAGATATGATGAAATGATCGTTCGATAAAGTATTTTTAAAGCTTCTTCAGGCAACACATTTTTTACATTATGAAGGATTCCATGGATTTTGATAATTTAGTACTGATATGTGCAATATGCTCTTTGAATGTCAGATGTTAATCTAATATAATACTCAGCAATTTATAGGAGTTGGTTTCTTCAATTTCACCATCACCAATTTTAATGTGTGGAAGAGACATATTTCTCTTGTATAATGTATTTTGTCTTATCGATATTAGGGCATACTTTATTAGCTTCAAGCCTCATTGAAACATTTTGCAGCTCATTATTTACACACTCTGGTATTAAAATTGGATTTTTATTTGAAAGAGCCGCAGAGAGCCTGCTGTCGTCGGCAAAAATTATGAATTTTAAGAATAAAGAAGATTTGACTCTATGGGTGATAAAAATCAAAAGGAGAAGAGGCCCAAGGACCGACCCTTGCGGTACTCCATGGCTGATTGTCAGCAATTCCGATTGCGCATCGTCAATGCCAACATATTGCTTTCGATTTGTTAAGTATGATTTGAACCAATCATGTGCAACTCCTCTGATGCCATAACAGTGTAGTTTCGATGGTAAAATGTAATTGTCCGCGCTATCGAATGCTTCTTGAAAGTCAAGAAATGCGTAGAAAACAAGCTTTCCCTCATCTATATTAGAATAAAGGTATTGTAAATGATTTAATACAGCCTGTGTCGTCGACTTTTTAGAAAGAAAATCTTTTTTTTGTCGTAGAGAAAAGATTTTGTCCAAAATAAGAATGCACTTTTTTACACACGATTTTCTCGAATATTTTGCTAATTATAATCATTGGTAGTACAGAGATAGGAAATAGGTCCAAAATTATTAACGCAATTTTTTTCACCTTTTTTTAAAAATAGGGGTCACTCTGGCAATTTTGAGAGAGTTGAGGAAGGTACCCTGAAAAAGTAATTGATTGATAATAGTAGATATGCACGGTGCTATTATTTCAGCTATAGCCTTAAGAACATTAGCCGAGAACGTCTTTAATCCACTTGATTTATTTTTCAAGTTGTTCATGCATGTAATTACATCGGAGGGATAAGTTGGTGTGAAAATGAAAGGGTTGTGTTCACGGACATGGTCCATGTATTGCAAGTGGTCTGTAGGTTCACTAGAAACACTATCAGCTATATTTTTCCCTATGTTTACAAAAATGTTGTTAAACACTGTTGTAATGTCTTTTTTCTCGTGATATTTTACATTTTCTTGAAGGATGGACTCAACTGTTTTCGTAGCATTATAATTCGGTTTATAGCATGAATTAAGCAGGCGCTAAGTTTTACTATTTGTTTTGTATTCAGGAAATTTACTCGTAAAGTAGTTTTGTTTCGATGTTCGTACTTGATTTGTCACATGATTCCTGAATCTGTTATACGCTTCTTTAGATCTTCGTCCTTCGTATAGTAAGGCTAGGTACGCTTGACGTTTCTTTTTATTGATCGCGATATCTTCAGTAATCAAGGGTTTTATCTATTTTTTGGCGTAATCGTGCGGGTGATTATTGGACAACATTGGTTGTATGCGGTCGTTATAATTTCAGTTAAATTTAGTATTGCTCCATCAATGTTAATCGCATTATCCTGTTGATAGATGTCTAATGATGATATTAATTCTTCTAGAACAATTCGCATTGTTCTCAAGTTATTTTCATTTACATAACGATATGAGTAAGTTTCATCTATTTGCTAACTTACATCGTATAAAATCCGTTGTGTTTCATCTTGCTCCGCAGTGCGCAAAACATAATAATTTTCTTTCTATGGCAGGTCAGCAGCGCCTTTGGTAGGACTCCTAGAGGAGGCGGTGGAGGAGGAGGAGGTGGAGGAGGAGGAGGTGGAGGAGGTGGAGGTGCTGGTGACAGAGAGTCGTGGGCGAGGCGCACCAGTCGGACTGAAGGGGTTCTGACGGAGGAGGAAGAGGAGTCATGGGGAGCGAGAGGCGCTCCAGACACCGCTTTTGGAGAGCCCAGACGACAGGGGACGAAAACCCGCGCCAGTGACGATGAGGATTCAGGTTAGGAAATGCGATTCAGTCGTTAGGTCAGCTGGGTAAAATGAAGAAGTCCGACTCTTTGTTCTTCAGATTGTAAAATTAAGAATTAGGATTGCGTGAACACACCTCAAAAATTATTTACGCTTATAGGGGACGCGCCAAGCTTTCTTTGTACTTCACGTAGTTCTCGCTGCTTAAAAGGCTAGCTTGGTAATTAATATTGGAATATCAGAAGTAAATTTTTCAATTTTTGCACAATTTTTTCAGCAAAAATTGCATATCGTTGAAATTATAAGTTATCACATTATTGATGTGTTGATAGCCAGGCAACATCGTTAAGCATGAAGGGTTGAGGCAGCTACGCGATAATTAAATACAAATTACTCAATACAAGCAATAGGATCTCGTATTATATTAAATCCTTTACAATATCTAAGAACACGCGTTAGATATTTAACATGGTTGTATATTTATCATTTGGACCTAGCAAGAGACAGGACAGCGTTTCTGTAACTGATACACTCCTCTCACACAATCGTATACCCTCTTGATTTCGTGCGCACGTAAAAATGTACGCGCACATTTATTGGAAAAACATCATATCCATGGATCCCATCCCTTGAGTTATTCGTTAAGAAGTTTGAGTTGCTTAAAAATTCATAGCGAAGCCAGCGTTTTTGATCGATTGAGCTGTTCCTAGAATCTGAAGCAAGCAATCGATCAGAAATTAGCGGCTTAATTGTGTGAGGGCATTGCCTGTCAGGCGAAATTTCTTGAAGCCGAGGCGAGTGTCGCCTTCAGGGTAACCAGACTGACCTATTTTCTGGCCAACACCTTTAAGCTCTGATAGTAATTATTTCTGCATTGACTTTAGCCCTAAAGATCAGTCGGTGATGTTTCTAGAGTGGTCTCTCAATACAAGTGGACTCTAAAGTGGAGTCCAAGAGTAGTCATAAACAAATTCTATACTTGAATACAGAAATGAAGCCTTGATTCGGACTTCAGCCTCATGCATTCTTAAACAGCTGCTCGTGTTAACTGAATTAGCTATCGTTTACTTTGTTGATTATTGCCCCTGGCATAAACCTCGTTTCATCAATGTGAATAGAAACATGAATAAAATTTGTATTACGTACGTCAAAATTAGTAATATTTTCAAAGATCTTGGAAAATTTGAATTTCTCTAGAAAATGACAGCACATCCCTAAACATAGCTTGTAATAACCGAGTGGAAAGTGCTTTGTCAAAGTTGCAGGAGGGTATGTGTCACAGATGCCAAACCGTCTATTTCTGGCGAAATTTTCAAATGCTACCTAGTTTTGAAAGAAAAAATTGTCATGAACACCAAAGGGCACAGTCGCTTGATTCTGAGTATTCTTTGTGACTAAAGTTTCGTGTTACAAACGGAGAATATGAGAATTTTGGCCAGTTGGAAGGCCAGAGCCTGAAACTATAGTGCCACTGTGAGCCCTGCACTGAGGTCATTCACGTCTGTAGCCGCGTGATCGATACCATCAAACAAGGCTAGGCTAGCTGGCTGCAATGAAGAGTACCGTCTGCGTATTTGCATACGTGCAAGTTTGTTGACCGAGCGGTGACGTCTTGCAAATTTGCGAACCTTAAAGTTGAGCAATGATGAGTTAAGATGCTGTAATTCAAGGCCAGAATTCGATGAAGTATTTGAAGCAGAACGCAGGCCACGACAGCGTGATATTTGCCTACGCAAGCAATGTTCTGGAATAAAATGTGGGAGTGGAAAGATATAAAATGAGAATGGAAATTATCAGAATTCTGACGTTGAGTTTGTCTAGCGGCCAGGGGTTTCCAACCTTTCTCTGAACTTGTGCCCCTTCAATATTTCGACAAATGACATATATTCATCATATGCAATGATATTTGAGAAACATATATTCGGTGATATATATTCAAAGGCTATTTTTTAAATTAGTGACCTGAAAAAAATTTTAACAACATTTAAGACAATGAAAGGATTTTTGAAAACCAAACGGCAGTAGAATCCTGAGATTTATCTTTTATTTTGTACCTACATATTCATGATACAACAGTCAAAATAAGAATCAGAGGACACAGTAAAATTCATCCTACTTTGAAACTGCCGCCAAGATGACGAACTGGACAAAGGAACAACTAGCTTTAATAAGCACTGCATACTTCTCTAATGGAAGGAACATTGTCTTAGCCCAGTGAAGTTACAAAAGAGAAATGGGCTAGGACAGTGCTCCTTCCATTAGAGAAGTATGCGGTGCTTATGATAACTAGTTGTTCATTTGTCCTGTTCTTTATCATGGCGGGAGTTTCAAAGTAGGGGTGAATTTCATTGAGTCCTCTGATTCTTATTATGACTGTTGTATCATGAATATGCAGGTACCAAATAAAAAATGTAAATCTTAGGATTCTACTATCATTTTGTTTTCAAAAATACGTTCATTGTATCAAAAGTTACTAAAAATTTTATCAGGTCCTGTATTTAAAAAACCTCTGTACATAAATATTTGGAAATGAATAGCATATAAACACTCTTTATTTTCTCTTACTAAGGTTAAATGTACACCTAGGGGTACATGACTCTAGCCTATGCTTTGGAAACTGGTGCGCATAAAGAGGATATTGTTAGGGTGCTTCACCTATAGGTAGGCCCTTAAGATTTCTATCTTTTAAGCCCATTTTCTATGTTTCCAGGCAGCAGCGACGCGCGACACAGCAGCGCCAGGTACGGCAGCGGCAGACGCGGCAGTGCCCGGAGAGATCGAGCCAAGCCCAAGAGTCGCCCCAAAAGGTCTGCGGGGGCTGAGGGAGGGCAAAACTCAGAGGCGGACAGCGAGAAGGGCGGCGAAAGCGGCGATCTTGAGGCGGACGATGAAACATCAGACCTCAACTCCAGACCAGCGTCTGAAGCGCAGGGCGAGGAACATTGGCGCAAATCTGAGGCTCATGGCGAAGAACACTGGGAAAGATTGCAGACACACGACGAATCTCGACAGAAGTCAGAAGAATATGACCACGAACAAGCACAGTTATCGCAAACTGAAATGGAAAGCGACGCGCGGTATCGTGAAAATTCACAGAATTCCAATGAAGAGAATGATGTCGAAGGAGACAGGGAAAACGATCATGCTGATGTTCATGAACATTTCTCTGCAAGCTCGCCGACTGTTTTGAGCTACAGAGAAAACGATAAAAATGCTCGCAAAGATGCTGAGAATGGCGAGCTGTTAGCTTATGATTCAGACACCTCTGTAAAGCGCGGCTACTCGCGTTCTGAAAATGGGGAAACTGACAAGCCAGGTGATCTCGATGAAGTTCGTCATAGTGCAGAAGAATTAGTGAAAGACTCGGTCAAGAAAGCAGAAGCCTTCTTAATTTCTTCTGGGGGAAATGAAACCACGATAACAAAAATTGATAAAGAATCAAAGGACGGTCAATCAGCTTCAAAACCAGGGTAAGTTACCCATGTTAAAGTGTAGGTATTATATTTTTACCAGTCGTATGTCTTGACACAAGATGAGGTAGAGAATTTATGACCAGAATGAATATGTAAAGCAAGTTCTATGTTTCTCATCACTGCTAGTAGTATAAATTGACGGATAAGAGTAAAAAGATTTGAAACAACGTCTCGATGAGAAATTAAAATTTCAAGCATTACGTGCGTAATTTGAATACATTTGAAAGCAATACCTACTGAACAGTGTTGTTAAAGTTGTTGCTGAGAGACCTGACAAAAATTAATTTTTCTTTTCAAATAATATTTACAGAAAATTACGCAATTTAATGTCATTATCTAGGCTGATTCTAAGCTCTGAAGGGGGGAAACTTTCTGGATTTTCCACTTCTTAAATTTTGGGAACTTTTATTATAACAAGGGGAATTTTTATTGGTACGTTCTTCATAACCTTTGTAGAATAATTATTATCAAGCCAGGCAATAGCGAGTTCGCATGCACACTTTTGAGTAGAATATCAGACCACACTAAACACTTAAAAGCGAAGAAAATGCTGATAAAATTAGTCATTTATGTTCTTTATTTTGAATAAAAATTACTGATTTTCTTATCATTTTCTTCGCTTTTAAACTTTTAGCGAATTTGCGATTTAAGCAAAGTGAACATCAGTTTACACTAAACATTTTCTAATATTTTTCAACACTTAATCCAATGCACGTTTTTGAGACAGTGGCAAACAAGAGTTCGCTGGAGGCAGAGGCGCCAAAAATCGGATTCCCCTGAGACGAAGCAGAAGTGAACCGCCGCGTCGCTTCGGTGCTGCTCTGAACCAAGACACATACACTTCCCGTCGCCACCCCGCCAGTTACGGCCGTGGTAGACAGGCTACGGACAGCAGCAAGTTTACTGGGAGGCGAAATGAGAGGGCGGTCCGTGGCGGCGCAAAACTGCACCGCGGCAACTCCTCTCGAGGCAATGCAGGTAAATTCCCTGACGTGTTGCTGTAATATGATTTTTTTTAAATTGAGGCAATGCATGTAAATTCCCTGACGTGTTGCTGTAATATGATTTTTTCAAATTGAGGCAATGCTGGTTAACTCCCAACGTGTTGCTGTTATATGAATTTTTTTCAAATTGAGGCAACGCTGGGAAACTCTTCGACGTGCTGCCTTAGCATGACTTTTTTTAATTAGAATGTGTGTTTTATTTCGTATAAAAATCACGAATGCTACAGCTTAGATACAAATCCTTCAACCACGCTAGACTGTTTCATGACAGACTGTAAATTAACACTTTGACTGCAATTGGTTAAACTCAGGACTTCAATATAAAGGAAGCAATTTTTGAAAATTGCAAACACTAACGGAATCGTGCCTTCATAACGATTTAACTAACTATTCATAATAATTGACTTTGTAACTTCTGATCGGTCAGCAGCTTTATCAAAATTCCTTCCGTGACCACCGGTGGCTCACGTTGCGGTCAAAGTGTTGAGCCTCGAAGTTGTCTTGAGAAGCTGTGCTTGAAGACAGACTTCGAGTTCGGTGTACAGAGGGTACCCAGGTATGATGGAACGCTAAAAACGACACTGAATTGCTTGCATTTTCTTTCTTAGCTGTTCGAAAACCCTAGTGCATTGAAGCAATATTTGGAGTGGAATATTTCAATATGCGTGGAATGTAATAAGTCCTTTAAAAATAAAATTGGGTTCTAAACAGAGAAAAGTACAAATATCCACCAGAATTTTAAAGTGTAAGAAGGTCCTATGAGATGTGGCGATTAGGTAACAAGATCGTTGGATGTTCATGTTTTGCTTTTTTCGTAACGATCACATACCTGAAATATTGAACTTCGATATCCAAAGTATGTCAAAAGTGCTCACTCACGCCCCCCAAAAAAAACAGTTTAAAATGAATGAAAGACCTCTTGCTAGCTTAAACTTCTCTTACACTGCACAAACGAAAGATTTCTTCATTATTTAATGAAAAATGGCCATCAAACAATTTATTTAAAAAATTTTTAGGTGCTTCTAAGTAAATCCTTGAAACAATTTAAATTGAATTCACTACAGCATTTATCATTGCTTGTTTAATAGGATGAATTCGTCGCTGTTTGCAGCTAATTCAAACGTGGAAAAAATCATTGTTGTCTCTATTATGCGTAAATTTAATTTTGCGTCCTTATGCTATTCGATGCAATATGTTCAATTTTGAGATGCACAAAAAGCAGGCTATTTAGTGAGCGTGCAAATCAAGTCCAAAAGAAGTAAAATCAGGTGCAACGCAACTCAACTGGCAAACTGGATGTTCGGCTTGAAAATTGTTTGTACCTTTCGCTCCCATAATGTTTTAAATAGAGGAGCATTGCTACGTTATATTTAAGGCTTTTATTCCTTAGAGCTAGGATCGTAAAATATTTCTTGACAAAGTAACGATGCACGAGAGGAAGAGAGATAGTGAAACATGAAAGTAAGTTCCGTGGATTTTATGTAAAATTGGCAAATTCAACCAACAAAGCCTGTAAGCAGACGGAGAACTTGCAATGACGCAGGCTTAGCATATGATAACCATCGAGATTACGACGTATTATTTTTTATTAGTTAGCTGGCTTTTTACACACTTTTTTATGCCTTGTGAACACGTGTGAGAGATACTGAATTTAAAATTTCATTACAAGTATTATGCATTTTCATACCAATAGTCGCGTTTCAGTTAAAAGTAGCGAAAAGAAATTATTTTAGTTAGATTTTATGGTCTTTCCAAGGCATTGAGCAGTAAAGCTTCTACTTGGCGTGATACAGCCACCGTTTGAACCACGTTTTACTCGCGAAAGAAGTGTGAAAAATGTCATATATATATAAATCGAAACAATGAGCCACTGTTACCTGAACGAATCATTATTATCATAATTGCCCTCACCATTATCATGGTCGCCATCATTATCATAATCATCATAATCCCCGACATCGCAACCATCATCATCATCATGGTCTTCATTATCGTTCGAATTTTATTACATGGAGTAGTCAAGACCTTGCATGAGGCAGGAATGGTTGGAGAATATTTTTTTCAGCGATGATAAGATTTTTCTCAAATTCCGCTGTTACCAATATGCTCTGACTGACATAGTCAGTGTGAGTCATTATTTCATTAACTTACTCATGCTGAGCCATTTGTGTTGACTGATCCTCTCGCATATTTTTATAAAGAACGGTGCAGACTAAAATATTCTCAGTCATTTTAACTGAGCTTCACTCGTTCTTCCAGCTAAAAGCGAGCTGCAAATGACGACTTCATTCATTTATTATTACGTAAATAGATGAAACATTTAGAACGCGATTATTTAAACGTTTTCGGTATCCTTTGTGCACTAAGGCTATTCTTAGACTTTATCAGGTATAATCGTGTATTATCTGGAGCAGCTTGCCTTAGTTATTACCCTTGTTCTGAAATGCTGACTATTGCGATAGCTTACCTCAACACAGAAGCTCCACGCAACCGCTGCAATAAGAGCACACTAATAACAGGACCCAGAATTGGGTCGCATGGCCTTAAGACCTGCTAACCCAACGAGGTCACAACACTGGGAACCTCTTAACCTCAACTTGTCTAAGTTATTGCCGGTAGAAATCCCTGCCTCTGTGGCCTGAGCATCTCTGCTGGAGGAACAATCTCACATCAAAAGAAAGAACGACTGAAAAACAGAGAGTGTTGGCTAAAAATTAGGGAGTGTCGACTAAAAAGTAGGGAAGGTCAGCTGAAAAGAAGGGAGTGTCAGTGGAAAAGAAGGGAATATCAGCTGAAAAGTAGGGAGTGTCAACAGAAATGCTGGGAGTGTCAGCTGAAAAAATAGGGAGTGTCAGCTTAAAAGTAGGGAGTGTCAGGTGAAAAGCAGTAAGTGAGCGGTGGCACGTGATTTTTATTTATTTAATGCTTAATTGAAAACCAATCCATGAACTCCAGACTTGAGATAGGTTAGAAAACTCTCTAAGCTGAGGAGCGAAGAGCTTAGTGGTGAACGTTCAGGAGAGAAAATTTCTCAATTTGAATGGCTGTTGTGAAAGTTAAGCTCCTTAAAAGAAAACTTTGATTTCAGGTTATCATCAACAATCTAAAGCAGAATGTTATCTCAATTATTGTAAACATCAGGTCAAAAGATGTCTGGAATCAAATTCGTAGTGTTGAGCGTCACGAGCAATGCAGTCGGATTGACTGATGTACATGAAACTCGAGTATAATTACCAAACCACACCATACTGCATCAAAACTGTAACCAAAATCTCGTAAAATGCTAAATCTACTCAAAAACCGCACAGTGTTTTTCAAACAGCGCCGTATTTTCACAAATCAACCCATATTTCCACCTTTGTGTTACATTTCTAAAACCTCGCCATGTTTTCACCAATCGAAAACAAATTGCCACGAACAATACAATATTCCCTCGAAAATAACCTCCGACATGGTAAACAGTGAAACGTTTTCCCGTAAAAAGTGACCTAAAATATAACTGCAATCTAGTAAGCTATAAGTTTTACATTGTTAGCGCAAGTAACGACGATTCTTGTAAATGAAAATAGAAATCTGTTATATATTCAATTTTACCCTCTATACAGAAACACTACGCAATATTTTATGTGACATTCGTTTAATATTCGAATGAATAATCATTAAGAAAGAGCTATGTTATTGAAACTAAAGACCTCAGTGTCACTGACAGCATAACTTTCACATACAAAGAATAAAGTTCAGTTTCTTCAAAATTCTGACAGCTCTGCACAAGTCTTACAACGAAAATATCTAATTTGCGTTTCTTTTCCTCACGAGGCTTGCGATATCAGAGCGTCATTGAGACGTGCGGATGAATCATGTTATCATCACCACGAACTGTGCAAAATTTTTATTTCTAGAACACCATTAAGATATTTTTCAATCTTGTAATAAGAAGCATTTCGTATTTTTAAGATTACGGTTTGTACGCCCGAAAAATCCTAAAAGGGTAACATGTTAAAAATTGTCCGAGAGAATTTTTTGAAGCACTTCTCCCATAATAAATATTGAGGAATGCTGTTCCGCGTTCAGTCCATTGCTCTTCTCATGCTCGTCTAATCAAATCTTCATCTAATATTCATAATAACTGACCAAAGTTAATGTGCAAGGAATATAGATAATTTCTTGAAAATTTCATTTTCAAATCAAAAGGAAAGATATTCTGTACAGTTGCTCATTTCCTGCAGAGCACTCCAATTTCTCTGAAAATTCGTCACTGCGCTACCTCTCAGTCCATTTTCCCATTTTATTGTTAGCATGGACTAAGAAACATAATTAAATGTTTAATTTTCTTGAATTTACATTTATTTTAATGTGATTAAGAGGTTATAATCATATTTTTACAACCAAAAAATTATCATGAACTCAAAATACATTGCCCGAAAAATTTCGCCCCGACATAAAGTAAATGTTGACAGTAGTTGATTATGTTTTTTTCGGCTCTCTGCTGTAGGTTCAGAACGTAATCGAAATTTTGTTGGCAATTCAGCATAGTTTGGCTAGCATTCTGCACCTTTCCTGCTCCACAAAGGTGTTTATCAGTTTGGCAAGCTTGGCAGCGTTTGCTCTTCTTTCAGGGCTAGTGTTGCGTTTTCTTATGATATTACTTAATGCATTTAATTTACTTTTAAAAGCCCGATTTTTCAAATTTTGTTTCGGATATCTTGCATCATATGGTATGAAAGATTGAAGCTTACTGAAAAAAAAACGTAGTTCAACATCTCTAGAATCTGATAACCTGATAACAAGCAACTTCACTTCTGAGCTAATTCATTCACACAAGTGCTAAAAATATCATCGTATGCTTCACAGAAAATATGAAGAAAAAACATGCTCGAACTAAAATTGTAAAATAATCCTTCGAGCACGATGATGAACGCACAGACAGACGAGACCTACATCACCAACAGCCTTACAGTACGTGCCGAGCTCCTATCCTTCAGGGGTAAAAATAAAGTCTGTTGCAGCATAGCATAGATAACGTTCCCCTATTTGACATTTTTGTAATTTATGTGAGAGGAAATCATTTTTGGGGGTCTGTGAATGTTTCGGGTGCTTTTGATTAGAATGTTACTTTAGTTTTATTTGCGACTTGTATTAACTATTGCGGTTAGCAGTGTTGGAGAACAGCTTTAAAAATTCAAAGTATTTCAACGTTCTGATGCTTTCTCAGTGTATGAACTTTTGAAAACTATCAACTTCGAATTTTCATACACACAAGAAGTTCCTCCGGCATACTTCTCTTCGTTAAATTGAATTGACTCATTCATATTTTAGATCTTGAGACTCCTAAATATTGTGAACTTCATAGTTCAATTATTATTTTATGTTTTGATTTAGCGTCGAATTTTTGCGTTATTCTAGCTCTCAGTATTCGTTTACAACTTAAAAAAACTACTGAAAACAAACTCTCCACAGCTCATATATGAGTGAATTAAAATAAATTTACTTGCCTAACATTCAATGCAACTAAAAATCAAGTTACCCCTACGCTACGGACGCCATAAGCGCGAAATTACAATGATAAATAATTCAGCCAAGATATTATTTATTTACACGCTGTTGGTCCCACCTCATAAGAATTTGTCACCGGTCTGCCTGTGTTGGGAGTTGCGTCACGTCCAAAGTTTGTTATCTGGAAGCGCTGCCCAGATCTGGGCAGTGTGTGCGTGCCTCAACTAGTCAGTAGCCAAGGTCCGCCACAACAAATTGTCCTCATTGACCCACTTGGATATGGTGTCATTATACGAGTATATGCTTCCTTCATCGACCACTCCTCATGAAACCAAGGCTTTCTTCAGCGACTTACGACTTTTGCTCCCGATGAATTCCCTTTCCGAGGAACTCTCGACCACTTAACCTGACACTTAAGCTTCAGCATTCTTTTGCGCGTCGCTGGTTTGACGATGGTTCAAAACTCGAGTGCAGTAAAGAAGGGCTTTCATTACCTATCGATGTTATTACCATAATTGGTGAGGATTTGGTGAATTAACCTTGCAAGGATCTCTAAAACTTACGATAATGCAGTGCACAGCCGCAAACTTCACATTAAGTTTTAGGTTTTACCCATAATCAGCGTCGAACAGGTCATGGTCTTGCAGTTTGGCGCCCATAATCACGGCTTTCTTGTGCTGAATTTCAGCACATGCAAGGTTTTGCAAAACCCGTTGTTCCGAACTAAGAATGGAAGCATTTTCTAACTAGTGTGATCGTTTCTCTCTCCTGAAGAAATCGCGCTTTGAAATTAGAATTATTCATTACTAGTCGTACTTTTCCCAGGAAACGCTATTGCCCCTCTTCTTCCGAAACATTCACATTCAAAAAACGCTGAAGAGCTTATTTCAAAGTGAATATTAATAGTTTCTACGGAAAATGTGTTTACGTACACAAATTTCAATTTTTCGAGCGTGACATAATTTCACCTGGTGATGCATATTTTTGCGTCCCTTCTCTTTGAAGTGAAACCCAGTATTTCTCTCGAGTCGAGTCAAAATAGCTACTTAGCAGCTACCGTTCGTTTGAACACAGTAATTTCCGCCTCATTGAGAATCTTGATTGATTTAGTGGGTCATAGATCAACAACATTCGTGATCTTGGTCGGCCTCGGTGCCACGTGATTACGACTCCGCCCACGTCCTGCTGCGTGCCTCAATCAAGGCAAACTCAGAGATTCATGGGGTCTTCGTGCGCTCGTTATTTTCCACATTATTAATTCCTTCCTTCATCTTTTTGAGTAATTTTGGTAATCTTTTGGTAGATGAATGGAGCCCTCAGACCTCTTTGTGCGTCTCGATTGACTCATTGAGTGGAATTATGGCCGGTTATGAAGCACTTTCATCACAAAGCGCCACTTAAAAACTGAATCGGGATTTCGGCATCGTAATTTTGTACAGCCCATCAACTATTTACTTTTTCCTCGTTTGTCGGGAGTAAATTCTGAGAATTGAAAAGTGTTACCCAGTGCCAATTTCTCCTACACGAACCATTATGTGTTTCTTAACTTCGCTTTGGAGCTTATAAAGTTTGACTTTGCCATATTTTTAAAATGATTCATCAAAAACATTCATAGAAAATTTTCATTAACCAAATGAAAACTTTCAACAAAATGATTCTTAAATAGGCCCAAATGCATAATTTTTTGGGTGCGGTTAAGAAAGTCTAGTGAAATAGCCCCTGAGCGTGAAACTAAGCCGACTAAGTTCCATGTTCAGGCTTCACTAAAAACCAAATCTTGCCAGGTAAGCAAAATGTTTTATTACAATTGAAGTTACGTTTCCAAGACAAATTAATTGATAGAATCGAACCAACTTCCCTTCTTATCAGATGAGACTTTTCAGAAGTTGCGCTCACTCGTGCGAGACTACGAACATGAGCGTGAAATCATTCACTAAGCATGCACTGTAATGCTGCCTTGTCTTGCTCGGCAATTTACAGTGATGTAAGCGCGACATCCTAGCACTTGATAACAAGCATTTTTATTCTGATATCATACGGTTCATTAACCCAAAATTCAAATTGAGTGACAAGCCCGACCCAGATACAGGGCGAGTTGGGAGGTCGCGTGTGCGAAGTGGAACATGACACGGCGCGCCAGACGTACGGCATAATAACCCTGTGCAGGGCAACCGTCCTGCAGGGCTGCGATTACCCCGAGTGCCGTGGGGTTTTAATGCGCATGGATCAGTAAGGGCTCGGGATCATGCATCTTGGGGGAGTAGTTTATCACTTGATTGATCAACGACATGAAAAATGGGGTGAAACCCGCTCAAGTTTCACGTGCATGAAAAAGACTTCATTCAATGTTTCTCTCGAACATTAAAATTAAAAATTACAAGAATGCTTTTGCTTTTCCATTATCTTGGTACGATTCATAGGACAAGTTATGATTTTTTTACTTATTTTGCTTATGAGACTGTATTTGGCCGCTGCTCTACATTTACTTCTACATCTGATTATTTCTAAAATACCAAGCGTGTCCCTTCTTTAATGGAGGACATCTTTATATGAACAAGGCATTGCTCACAGAGAAGACCCTCTCACTTTTATGCATCCGGGATTTAGTTGTTAGCCGGATAAGAAATATAGACACGAAAAAGGCTTAACAATTTTCTGAAAATCTGTTCGTGCTGCGAAGCAGTTTCAAATTCCTACGTTCGTACTGACTCTACATAGTTAAACTCCAAAGTTAATAAGTATATTTGAAAATTTACCCCTTCATCACACAGCTTAGGGAGAAAAAAATGAGATCTATCATTATGAACGGTAGAAAGTGATACTACGACGTAAATAAATGCAGCAATTATTTTCAAGGATTTAAAAAAAAAACAAGTTACATACTAAAATGCTTTTATTTGATTTAAATTAAGTTTAGCAAATTTTCTTATTACAGGCAACAGCAGACGTGGAGCAGCACTCGAGAATGAGGAACGAGACCGACCATCTGGGCAAGACACAAATGACCAAGAAGGCGTGTACGAGTTGAGTCATGGCTCTCCAGAACAGGCATCAAATTTTGACCAAAATGAGGGACCTGTGGATTCATCAAATCAGTTTAGGGATGAGAACCCTCAAGCGGATGTCCTAGATGTTGAAAGCGAACGACGCAAGTTGCCGTTGAAGTCGAGCGATGGATTTGAGGTTACGTACGACATAGACGTGAACAACGGAGTGGTGAATATCACACCACGCGAGACCGAAGAGACCGTGGAGGGAGCGAAGAGAGCGTGGGGTAGCGCTCCTAGCCATCACGAGGATCTGGCTGCCCAGCAAACCTCCATCGACCGACGTCAACGAGCCAGCAAGCCCTCTAGGAAGGAGAAGAAAACACCTAGTGAGTCACAACTCCGCTTTGTGTTCTGTCAAACTTGAAGCAAATGATTATGTAATCAAATATTAAACTCGGTTAATTGTTCTGGTGAACCTTAGTAAACACGAGTAACAATTATTGCTGGTCGTTTCTATGTATTTGATCAATTTCTGAGTTGCTTCAAGATTCGTTTTTATAAAGGCTGCGGACAAGAGTGCTGCTACGAACACTCTCATTTGACATCATAAAATTTTTGAAATTTGAAGTTATTTGTACGCAATTCAAAGCAACGTGGTTTTAACTTGTAAAACAACACATATTTTCATTATTCTGATCAACGCGGGGTAGTTCTACAACTCGTTATTCTGTGCGAGTGATTACGCGTAAGTATTTAAGTAATCCAGTCCTCTCCAATACATACAATAGACACGCGGACATTCATTAACAATATAAATTACCATAGGCTGAGATTTCAAGTCCAAGCGCGGAATCTCCTGTATAATTGATATGAATTCCATACCTGACAGGCATAGAGTCCATGGGTTGCCGCATCAACTGTCAGGTAGGTCAAAGTCCGTAGGCTAGGACGGATCCTTCTGCCTTGGCAAAAAATTAATTCTCTTTCACAAAAGGTTATCTTCTAGCTTGGTAAAAAGTTTCGGGATAAACATGGCCGTGGTTTTGTTTAATTATCGATGAATAAGCACTGGACAAAATAAAATTTTAAAAAAATAGCAACTGGGTCTGGCTTGCGAAGAGCTCTCCCTTATGCTTACTCTGAAGCTGGTCCAAAAGCGTCGGAAGTGCATTGGTTTCTTTGCATTTTATCTCATTTCACTTACGTCGATTTCAGATGAGGAAGAGATGAAAAAGGAGATGGAGGCCGTCGTTGAAGATAGGAAACACAACGAAATGAGAAGAAAGCAGCTGTTCGAAATGGCCCGGCGCCTGCACGACACCATCGTTGAGATCAAGGAAAAGGTTAGCTCTACCGTTTGTTCTTCAGATTTAAAGCTTTGAAGCTGAGATTCATTTGTGAACCCCATATCGCTTTTATAACAGCTATTTTTAAGTTATTCAGGATTTATTCCTGCGTTTGAACGAGGAGTACGGTAGAATTGAAAAGGTAATACTTGCTCTTTAATATCAAACAATTTCAATATTTCTCCTTCGAAATTAACTTTATAATCGCAACTCATGTTCTCCATTTGTCAATGCAGGGTTCACTGTACAGGAGGTAAATTAAAAATTTAAATGAATTTCCTTACCGGTATTCCTTTAATAACTGAGAGAGTTCTCCGTCGAGCTTGAAATTTTTGAGAGTGTGAATCCCAACTTCAGAGCCATTATTTTGATCTGATATTTTTTTCCTGGCCATGTTGGACGTATGCTACATTAAGCTTCTGTTGTGATGAACCTTCCAACTAAATTAAAGTGCGACTCGTATCTCATAGCTTCTACCTTAAAAATTTCCAAGCTAATTACGTTATAGAGAGTGTCACAATAGTATTTGCCTTAACCTAACTAATAATGTTAGAAAGCGTCACATAGTATTTTCCTTGACCGAGTTAATTGCGTTAGAGCAGTGGTTCTTAACTTTTTTTAACAGTGACCCAAAACAGAATTTTTCATTCATAATATGATCATTCTTTTGAAAACAGGTTACTGTAGGTTAATACAAACAGGTTACACAAAGCCTTAGTGACCCAATGAAATGGCTTGGCGACCCAACTTTGGGTCGCAACCGAGAGGTTAAGAACAAGGGAGGTCCTTGTTAAGAACCCCTGCGTTAGAGAGTGCCACAAAGTATATGCCTTAATTCAGGTGATTGCTTCAAAGAGTGAGTCACGTAACATTTGTCTTAACCCATGCCAATTACGTTAGAGAGTGTGCCACATAGTACTTGCCTTAACTCAGTTAATTACAATAGAAGTTATTTATATTCCATTTCCCTAACAAATTACTGTCCGTTTTACGAATATTGAACTTTAGCTCAACCGATCGCGGTCAAAGCGTCAATCACGATAGGAGTTTCTCGTCCTATTTTCCAAACAAATTACTGACCATTTTACGAATATTGAACTTTAGCTTAACCAATTACGGTCAAAGTGTTAATTACAACAGAAGTTTTTTACGTCCTATTTCCCAAACAAATCACTAACTTTGCTACGACGTGCGAGCAGCGGCGAGAGCAGTGGTGGGTCCAGTACACGGCGGCCCGGCGACACGGCACGGCGCTGGAAGAGCAGCAGGCCACGCTGCGCTCGGAACTGGACCAGCTCCACAGGAAAATTATCGGCTCCATTGTGAAGCGCAGTCCCCTCGTCACGGGCGTCAGGGATGAGCCCAGCAGGAAGGTGTGGTGTCAGCGGCATTGCTAGTTCTGAAATTTCACACTTCCGTTGTGTTGTGGCTGTTTTAAGTTCTTGGTTTTGAAGTTAGTTTTTACTTATACAGAAGAGAATGCTGTGATGGCGGCATTAGTTCGTACTATTGTTACTGTCTTTCATTACTCAGAGGAGGATGTGATGTAGCTTGTTGTTCGCAAGCCCGACGGCAATTGATAGTAATTAGCTAACTGAAAAGATGTAGTGTTTCGTTTCAAATTCATTCGTCCATCATCTAAAGCGAAAATTGTAGTTCTTCATTTTAAAATCAGTCTTCCATCATCCAAAGGTTGAGCGTGGAGAGGGCCGCATAGTTCGTCATTTTGAATTCAGTCTTCCATAATTCAGATGAGAGCGTAGTGTTAGCCGCATGGTAATTTATTTTCAATTCAGCCTTACGTAATTCAGAAGAAGGTACCGTGTTAGTGACTGAGTTCATCTTGAGCGTCGCTTGCCATGTTCTAATATAATCCTAGGGATATTCATCGCGCGTGTGAGAGTAATAAAATGTAAAACTAATAAAACTAATACAATCCTAGGGATATTCATCAAGCGTGTAAGAGTAATAAAATGATTGGGAATTGGGTTATGTCCTGACGTTGGTGGTTTATGGATAAACTTATGATGTAGACTGGGAGCAAAGCATACTGATCTAGAAGAAAGTATTTTAAGAAGATGCTCTGGTTCATGTGCTTCTTAGTTTGTCGTTTTACAGCTACTGCTGCTGCCCTCAAACTGTCTATTTTGTGTATTTTCTATTTTGTGATGCAACCTCTTATTGATGGTGCAATGTCTCTGTGGGAGGTCAAGTTTCATGCTTCAAGTGCAGTCAATAATACATCATTTCAAACACTCGTTAAATGGATACTATTATGAAAACTCATGTGTTCTGAGTTAGTTACTTTTAAAGATATCATCATGAAGAATTTTGTATGCATCATTCAGTAACTCATTTTTATTTCTTCGTCGATTAGGTACATAATGCGTTTGAAAATCGCAAATCGACAGCACATTTTACATCGAACTTTTTCCTTTGTGTCATGTGTTTAAGGCGCTTTAAAACTGTAGGGGGAATTTCCGAAGCTGGAAAACGCTCTCATAAGATTATTTTACAGGCAAACCTCAAGATATCTGTCATCCGGCTGCGTCATGAGATAGAGGACCTCAAGAAACGACACGAATCCATGGACATCAAACTTGAGACCGAGACGAAAGTGAGTGCCCCAAGAGTTTGCCTTGTATTAGCTGAAAGTATTTTGCGGACTCCACCAGGTACGTGCTCCGGCCGAGTAGCCTGACTTTGGAATTACTAAGTAACAGTAACTTCATTGTTAATATTTTTAGGAAGAAAGAGGTATTAGGTTATGCCTTCGGGACTTTTATCTTTCTCACCCACTTCTGTGTGGGAGAGAGATCCTATCCTTACGTTTTCATATTTTTTGTGTTATATTCTTCATTTTTTATCCCTCTTTCTTCCTAACTTACTGTTTCTATGCCAAATTCTTAGTATTTCGTAATTTGAAACATTTTATGACATACGTGAAGTTTTAAAATACTTCGTTATAATCTGTGAAATTTCGAAGATGTTCCAAAGAATTCAATATCCAATTATTGGGCGTGCATCAGGACTCGCCATTTTATCATAACTGGTTACTGCGCTTTTTGTCGTATTAGAGTTACCTGCGAATCCTGCTAATCATTGCTTGCTTATTGCAGCTCAAAGGTCAAGCGGAGAAAGAAGTGAAGCAGCTACGCCAAGAAGTCAGCAAGAAAAAGGTTGATGTAGCCTTAATTCGCGCCAAGAACCCATCGCTGAGACATAGCATGAGCGACATACCCCAGAACATCTAGCACAGCGGCTCCAGGGCAGGCGGTTTTATGAGCAACGCCACCCTGGGAAGCGATCGTCAACCAAACCTGCCTAGAAGTCCGTCCGTCTTATCCAGAAGTCAATCTGTCATCCCTAGTATTCAGTCCATGCCTAGTGGGAGGGAATCAGTTGCTTCGAATTACTTTTCGGACAGTCACGTCAGTGCTCCCTCGTACAGAGATAGATCAAAGGAATACAGAGAAGTCTACCACGAGGTCATGTGGGAAAATAAAATGAAACGAGAACTTGCGAAAATTTCCCGTAGTAACGATACTCTGAGTCAGGTCAGCGGAAACCCGTCTGAGTATTATCGTAGCAATGAAAGTTTACTGAACGATAGCGTCTTCGATAGCAGCGATGGGCCATTGCAGAGTTCAACTGAAGACCTCGGTAGAAAACGTAAAGACACAACTCGAGCGTATGTACGTTTTTGTGAGAGGAAATCAGGTAAATTAGGACGGGGCTCGCGACACAGTTGGAGTGGAGTTCCTGATAATAAAGCTCAAACAGACTCCCCAGTCCGTGACAGACACAGTTGGGCCGGTCAGCCATCTCCTTCGGAACTTCAAAATAATCTAACTGAGGGCGGTAACGCAGTCGATGATGATGTAGAAAAGGAACAAAGTGACGCCAGTAACACTCTAGCAATGAATGTGCAATCAGACTCTAAGGCAGGTAGGCTTTCGACGAGTAACCCATATGAAGACAACGAACAGTATGAAAACACTGGTTATCAGAACGGTATGGAAGATGAAAATACAGTCCATCACACAAATTCTGGCTATGAATCAATGTCTATGAATTCTAATGATCAGATAGAATCTAACATCTCTCATAATAATTTTGAAACGAGTGTTTCTAATGAAGAAATGGAAAATATTTCAACTCGAGGAGGAACTGGAATACGGGAATCCAAGGAGAGTAAATTGTTAAAAAAGAAGAAAGTTTCTGATGAATATTCGGGAGAACCCTCAAATTTTGAAAATCAGACTGACAAGGAAACTCAAAAAGTAGAAAATAACCAAGCTATACTCCAAACTGAAATACAAGACGAAGACACAAGCTACTTAATTTTGAGAGTGAAATCTCAAGAAGACGGAAGCTTAGAAGGCGCACCTAACGAACCGCTTATGGAGGTGCTGCAAGAGCGAACGGTAACGGTTTATCCTTTAGAGAAAACATCGAGAGGAAGGCTTAGGTCCAGAAAACGGGAGAGGGACAAAGAAAAACAACCACCTGCTAATAAACGGAAGTATTCAATCACGCGTCCAGTGTCCCATCATGTAACCGTACAATACAAGAATAGTGATTCAGTCGACAGCGATGATCTTGATCCATGGAGTAGTGTTTATCCATTGGACAGCAAAGACGAAGAAAAAACCCCGGTATCTCTTCATGCTACTGAAGAATCTCCAAGCGGTCATTTTGATGAAGAATTTAAAGGAAGACCGGCGATAAAAAGTGCGTCAAGTAATAAGTACATCCAAAGTGTGTTAGGAAAAGAGTATGGAACGAAGACCAGCTATTATGATAGATCAAAAAGTGATACTGTGATTGTGCTTACCGAAGAAGAAAAGGAATTGATTAATTTGAAGTCTAGACGGAATACTGTCAGAAAACCTCCCAACATACTGCCTCTTCAAGCCGTAGAAGATCGCGCGGTGATTGAAAAAAGTCTAAAAAGAGTAGGTTCATCAAGTTCTTTAGTCATTCCTCGTATCGTTGTTACACCTTTAGAGAACCTTCCAGCTGAAGCTGATGAAAACATTCCCAAAAAAAACACTGAGAAGAATGACAGCAACGTCCGTAAGACTAAAAGGACGAAACCCGTGACAGCAGAGGCGCCAAAACGCCCAAAGCTGAAGAAATCAACGAACAAGACGAATTCTCCAAAACAGTCCACCCAAAAAAGTAGCCCTAAAAGTATATTGATGAAAGGGGGTTCACAAGATGGAGCAGCTGGCAATGAACAAAACAATAATCCGAGGCTTGTGATGCCTGCAATCGCTGGTCCAAATACAAATAAAAACAAGCCTAGCCTCGCGTCTGCCTCCGACTCTCTGAAATTGCCACTCATTGACATGGATGGCTCTTGATGAGAACAATTATGTTAAAGGCTTTCATGAGGCAACGTCGAATTATTTGTCCGAATCAGGACAATGGCAATCCCTGCCTAGACGTCTGAGTATCAACCAGCGCTCAGGTGCTGCTACTCATTGATATGGAAGGTGCGTGATGCAGCCAAAGTGTGACCCGAATGAAATGTCGCTGTGGTCACTCGTCGCACGGACACACGACCGCAGCATCAGGAGGAGAAAGACGTTCGGCACAAGGACTGCGCTGATGTCGAATGAATCAATTATTTCGTGGAACAATTTTGAGGAAGTGTTGCTGTATTTTCCCGTAGCTTGATTCTTTTTTGGGTGAAAAGTAAGAATCAGAGTAATTGGCAAGTTTGGCACAAGGTCAGCGCTGATGTCGAATGAATCAATTATTTCGAGGAACAATTTTGAGGAAGTGTTGCTGTATTTTCCCGTAGCTTGATCATTTTAGTAGTACTAACAGGGCGATTCTAATGGAACCTTATTTTTAAAATAAGAAGAAGAACCAACGTTATAGAGAACATTTATTGGTGCAAACTTGATTCTCTTTTGGGGAAAAAGTAAGAATCAGAGTTGACAAGTTTGGCAATCACTGCACTGAAGTTTAATAAACCAATGATTTCGTCTAACAATTTGGAGGAAGTTTTGCTGTATTTTCCCGTAGCTTGATTCTTTTTAGGGCGAAAAGTAAGAATCAGAGTCAGCAAGTTTGGCACAAGGACTGCTCTGATATTGAATGAATCAATGATTTCGTGGAACAAAAGAAGTCGTGCTGTATTTCTCAGTAGTTTGATTCTTTTTCAGCAAAAAGTAAGAATCAGAGTAGGCAATGATTTCAGTTTTAAATTAATATTTGAAATAGATGTCAGTTAGTTCAAAACTTAGCTGCATAGAAGTTACCACTCAATATTAGAACTATTACAATGTAGAAGTTCAAATATTATTCACGTATTCAACGAGCATCAACGCTAAAACGTCTCGAAAACGTCTCGGGTGCTAACTTCATGGGACCAAATTTTTATCTCTAAGACTCTAAGAAATTTAATTGATGTAACATGGACCAGAGGAACAGCTTGGTCACCACACGTAAAGTTCGGCCAAAATACGTAAATACCAGCGATATTTGTAAGTTGAATTACCCTTAACACTTTGACTGCGGCAGGTTAACTGTATGGTTAACATTCAATTCAAATTTAAAGTCAATTGTAGTGAGCAATGTTGAAAATAGAAACATTAACAAAATCGTGCCATTATTCAACTTTGATTACGTATTTATGAAAATTGAGCTTGTGACTACTGGTCGGTCAGCAGCAATATGAAAACTTCCTCTAGTCAAAGTGTTTAAAGACTATTTTGGATATTGATTATAATGCATGAACGCTGCTCGTTCTTAAGCTTTGCAAGCTCGCCAACTCTTTGTGTTTTCACCTTATATTTATTTATCAGTTCATCTACTTGCCAAATAATCAGTCGTTCCTCGTCGAAAATTTCAAGTTTACTTTGTATATTATATCCATACTTTATTTAGAAGCGATTATGAGGAAGTTTAATAAATAACTATCTTATACTTGAGTGTTGCAATAGTTTCTGGAGAAACGATGAAAAATCACGAATTAAAGAAAGGATACCTAAAGCATGCAGAAATGTTTGTATTTGCCTCAGTTCTCTATGAATGTTATAATGTTGCGTTACATCAGCTCACCAATATAATACTTTTTTGTGACTTTATACTGAATTTTAATAAGAAAAATTCGTTCCGTATCGCATAGTCTTGCTATTATTCAAATTTGCTTTTCATATACTCGATAGTAATTCATCGGAAATAAATTTCAAGAAATATTCCAATTTGTCCCTCGCGTGGCTAAAGTTATGAGGTACACAAAAAAAACATTCCCGTTCAATGAAGTCAGCAACAACCTTTGTATTGCGAGAATATATAAACCGAGCTATTTCTCATCAGATATCTTTGCTAACGTAAAGAGCTGTATTTGGACCGAAATACCATGATATTCCAACGGAATGCAGATTTCCTAACATTTTTCTTCAATTTGAGTACTCAAATTGAAGTTAAATTCATATACTATTAATCATTTGGTTTACTCATGGCCTCAATATTGAAGACACTAGCTCAATGTTTCACTCTGGTGAATAGACTTCAAAGTATTTGATAGCTCAGTAATAGTGTAGTAGTGAAAATAAACCGTCGACGCAAATATTTAAAACTTCATAGACGTCACAAATAGAAAAATTCTCAAATCTTAGCTCACTAGCTATCCATTGTACAGCTAAATACACAAAAATAGTACGACGTAGATGTTGGTTTTATCGCCATACAAGTAGTGAATTCACCATAATTTCCGTATACATGCGAATTGTTCTTACAGAGACAATAATTGAAAGAACCCTCATGCGAATATCTATGTTCACAACCATCGACAAAATGTAAAATTCTAGCTAGGACATCCCAATACTCCTTACAAGAGATGCGTCATTTAACGTTGTATCAGCTGCATTGTAGTTCACCATAAAATGTTTGTTCGAATAAACTCATTCACACAACGAGCAACTGCTCAGGCAATCATCCGTCCACTCGAGATTTTGGAAGAAGGAATAGACTAGTATCATGTCAAGTGTAAATCTCTTTGTGAAACTGGAAAGTGTGTGAATTATTGGGCCAGTAAGAAAGAATTTAGCGAACCGCGTTAGATAAGAATGTAGGTCATACAACTTGTACGAGCGAGCCGAGGTATAGAAGACGTACAATTATTGGCATAGAAGCAAATGCTGTTTTGAACTTTGCATACAATTTTTAAGTTAAAATGTTCAAAAAAATAGCGTAAAACCTCAAAGGCTTGTGTTAAATGAAGAGGCTATAAGAGATATATAGGTTTTTTTTTCTTCACACTTTGAATTTGCTCGCAGCAGTTTCCAATAATGGTCACAGTTTTTATTT
>JACJUY010001816.1:170878-196587 GCA_014220935.1 Platorchestia sp. MABIK
GGAAAGAATGATGGGCTTAGAACTCTTATTGGACGCCGCAGAATTCATTGAAAATCAAGAAAAAAAGGCAGAAACAGGTAAGTCACTAGCGGTTTGGGGTTTTGTAATCCCGCTCTTTACATTTGTAGGCAAATTCTAACTATTTCAAGAAACCTTCAGCTCTAACTATGTAGAATTGTCGAAATAGGTCATGATTTAAAGTATTTATTCGTTGAGCTATGTGTAAAAAATCATATTTTGTTTTGGATTGATTTTTTACGTCCTACTGCCATGATCGTGGGCGCTTATCAATAAACGTCGCCGCTGCCAGAGGTTCGTTACGAATTGAATTTTGGGAAGGAAATTTTTCAATATTGTGCGTAAATGAATGTACTGACGCAATCTTATATATTAAAAATGTGTATTTTCTGCTCAATTTTAGCTAACACAACGCTTAGATCCATAGTTAGCGACTCTGAAAATGTACCTTTATTAATTATGTGGCGGTACTTGACAACTCAGTGCCACTCCACACGTGTGCTTAGGATGCCGCTAAACACCTCCGTCAATAATACATGCGTTTCTGTAAGAAAGTAACTTGCATATCTTGCTTGACCTTTAACGTGATTAGCAAAGAATTTCAAAGGCATTACTAAGGCTCCAAAGAAAGCTGTAAAAAAACAGCAAGAAGGAAACTTTTGGATGAGCATACAGTCATTGCATCTCACCTGGGCTTGCATACGAGTCTCCTGCAAGGCGGATGACGCATGTTCGTTGCATTGAAGCAAGCAGTCGTGATTCAGTGCACAAATATTCTTCTTTCTTATAAGAAATTGTAACTCTCTATGTTAGTGTGTAATTGGGGATAGTTTGACGCAAATTCATATTAAAACTAATGTACTGATAAACCTACTTCAACGAAATCGAGGTACCTGATTTAGAAATCTAATTTGCAATAAAGAATCGAATCTCAGCGTTAATTGTTTAACGTGTAAATCTTTGTCACCCAATGGAGATTTTACGAGCACACTCAACGAGGCCATCTTTTCTGACGTGGAAATTTTTATTTTTAGCTGGTGTCTGCTGCATTATTTTTAGCATTCATTTTTTCCCGTACTGTGCTTGCTACAAGGTGATTTTTAGAACTTTTACATATTTAAATATGCTCTAAAAAAATCTAAAAATAAAAATGGTATGCGGGAAAGAATACGTTTGCTCACAAAAACTGTTTATGTTCAATTCTGAGAGAATTGCACCAAATATGAAACGAACCATTTTCTCTTTCAATGTTTTGCTGCTGGAAACAGCTAGGTTCGACTTGAAAACTTAAGCTTTAAAAAATATTGAGCCTAGCTTTTTCAGCCCAAATTGTGTCATAGAAGTTAAATTTTGGACCAAGTATACTTCAAAGACACTAAATTTGCAAACTCGGCCCCAGGTGTACTTTACGGACACCAGTGAATTTTTGAAAGTATGTACATGTGCATGCAACGGTGTTCTGCATCTCTTGACTTAATTGGTCCATGCGCTCAGTATCCATTACAATAACAAACAATGATTCACTAATCAGAACGGAAAATGTATTATGTATTTATGTTTTGATCACCTCTTTATTATGCTTTCTATGCATAATATTTAACAATATTGTATTATAATATATTGTAATGTTGTAATATTATTTAAAATTATTTAATTATAATTTTATTGCTTAATTTATTATAGTATGAAAATAAGATATTGTTTTAATGTAATAATTTTATATTATAATAATAAATGTACATAATATAAAACAAATGTATTTTAAGAACCCTCCAGAAAAACGGGTGTAGTTTATGGACACCAGATGGAGCTGGTGTCCCTAAAGTATACATGATCCCAAGTTTTTTCATTATGCTATGCTCGAATGAGTAAATACCTAGCCCCATCGCCTATGTTTCTATTAATTTTTTCTCTGAATGCCACTATATTTTTCTATTATTTAAATTATTAAATAAATGAAGCAAACTTCAAAAGCTTCAGTTCTTCCAACTTGGGTTACCTTAGATGCTTAGTTTAAAAATTCCATTGCACAGTAGACCGAGACATTGAGGGGCGTATAAATCTTCAGTCTGTCCCGATAGGAAGTAAGCATTTGTGAATCTCCTATCCGAAATAATCATTCACATGAAGTTCAGCTTTTGACGCTGTAACCTTCTGTTTGTGCGTGTGGAACCCAACATCGCTTGGTCTTGAAGATGAAAAGATTTTGACGTTTTATTTATATTTGTTACATCTCTAATAATACTTTAAGATAATGTACAAGGAAATTACTTAAAAATAATAAGTCACAACCCTTCTATGCACTTTGTATCCCCACCACTTATTTTTTACATTTTTTCTTACATCTTGCGCAGCACTACAAAAAATGGATCTATTTGAATATGCAAACAGTGCACCAGGCGTCATGTCGATCTGTATTTTTAGGCTTTTTTCGTGTACTTCTTTCTTTCGTAATGTGAGATTACGCGACTCCTAGATTATGTAGGGAACGTAGGAGCCGTTTTTCCGTGTCGGCGCTGCGTAGTTGCATGACGAGTAATTCAATTCAAGGACTTCGGGCGGCCGTAGTCTGTTTCTGTACTTTTCGAGAAAATCAGCCTATGCTCCCATCGATATTCCGTGTTAAGCCTCCACTTAACAATACAAGATGCGTTGTAAAGGCTACGTTCTTGTTAACGAATATAACGCTTGAGAACAGAAAATTCCAGGCTAAATCTGCTTTGTAAACCACTTCAATTTGATTGATGGTTCGAGATTTTTCTTTCAATTAGACGATATAACTAGACTCGTACGGAACGCAGAATCTGTTATAAAGTTTTATTTTATTTATGCATGTATTTTTAAATCTGTTGAAATGAAACTAATTCAGGATCATAGGTATCATTCAGTCAGCGAGCAGACGTAAAAACTGTTTTCCCGAACTGTCTACATTGTTCTCAGAAAATTTACGGAAAAACAAGTTCAAATGGTGGGAAATTTAGAGGAGTACCGAGTGTCATTTTTTATTTTCAATGCAGGTTGAGCCCTTGAATACTGCATAAACCAGAGGCATTTTGATAAGAAACTTGAAATTCCAAATATTGGGCGAGGCAAAAATTCTGCTCGATTTTTATCGGTCTGGATTGAACTTCCCTTTACTATAAAATGAATATTTTAGCCAACCAAATTTCATGTTGAGTGTGTGAAGCATGACAGTGAATTGTTGTCTTGATAAAATCTAAAACTCTTGAATTATCACGAATGATTATCAGAAGCGGATAACTAATTTGTTTAGTGGTCACTTCAGCAGTCGACGTTAGTGGATGTTTCGAAATGGCATTAGTAAATCTGATATGATTAAAGAGGGGTTCGTTGTAATTATGATTTGAAAGGTACGCGTAAGGGATTCGATACTCTTAAAAATTAATCATTCTTCTTTTAAAGGAAAGTGAATTTGACAGGGGTTGATTTCGATCAAATAAACTGTAGCTTAACTATTTTTAATTTGTCTTAAGAAGTAATTTAATTTACCTTTAAATTCTGACGAATTAAAACCTCTAGTGACGTTTTTGGAAGTGTAAACGTGCTTGAAATATTGCACTGCATTACAAGCTCCTCGGATTGACTCAACATTAACTGAAACACGTTCATCTTTTTCGACTAAGTTCAATAAACCGATAGGGATAAATTTCAACAAAAATACGCTGGTAGTGAGTGAATTTCTGTTGTACTTCAGACATGGCAGTGAATTAATTAATGAGAGGACGTGATATGAGGCCCATTATATAATTTGTTCAAGTATGGCCTATATTCTCTTTGTTGAGAACAGAATGTTATGACTTGGTGCAAGGCGAAATTTTACTCTGACTGACTAGGCAGTCGACTCCAAGCATTCGATCAAGGCCAGTGCTGACCGTCAAAAAAAGCTCTGTCATGTGCGTTGTTCTTACGTGTCTCAAAGTGCACCGTATTAGGGATGATGTGGTCTCAATTAGCTATATTTCCATGAATTATATTGAACCAGGCGCTAACTTGGTTTTCGATTAGCTAATTCTGTTTCAAGGCTCTGTGCCCGTTGTTGATTCGATTAATTTTCAACATTTGTTCCCTTTTTTCAATGTTTAGAAAGAGCGTTGAGACTGATTTCTATATCGTGCTGCATTCTATTTTAGGAGTTCTCGTTTTCATAGTCTATAACTATCGGACATAAATGATGATAGGTTTCTCTGATTCATGAATGAATCTATAAAAACATTCCAAAATTAGAAATATATTTACGATCAATATACGTTCCTTGTAAACGCTGTAATTATGGAGTATTTTTAAGAGAACGTTCAAGGATAACCGCACATTTTAGTCCTTGCTACTTTTAAAATTGCCGTTGTCCAGGACCTCCACTTTGTTCTGTAATCGATGGGTAGAGAGAGACATGGCGCGCACGTCGGCGCTATTTTTGTTGTGTGGTGACACTTGGCATCTGCTCTGGCGTTGGTCCGAGGCCGATGCTCCTACGATGCATTGCGACTTTAATCTCATGTTACGTTCACGTAGGCTTTCCAGTGTCGTGTACAACAACGACCATGCGCCGGATTGAAAGGCTTTATCGGAAGGGGTTCCAAAAATGTAGGTTAAGGCGTTACAAACATCCTCTGTCGTTACCAAAAGTGACCGAGGAGAAGCAATTACACTGATTAGTTTTTCCCTTCAGCCTTAATTAAGCACCTGACGTTCAGTCGCATAATCTGAAGAGTTAAACTGCGAAAATGAATAGCTTCCAGCAGCTTCGAATGTCTGGTACTACGTGATGCAGGTTTTGCGCATCAAAAAATAGCCTCCCCTAACAATGATAGATTGTAGGGACCGCTGAAGTTGATGGTATCAGAACTTTAAGTACGCATTATTGATCAAATAAAACCGGCGCTTCTGGACTTCAAACGTACTATATCACGTGCTATGGCAGGAAAAATTGCATCCGATGAACGTTTTATAATAGCATCAGCGTGTTAAAACCTGAATGCTATGCATTCTGTGAATTAATTGAAAAAATATATATATTTTTAGGATTTTCCATTGGAACACAATTTCAAGAATTATTCTCATTTCTGTTTAAATTTCGTTAATTTAGCTTGTAACGTGAGTCTTATATCAATACTCATATCTGTCTCATTCTTGTACCATAAATTCACTTGAATCGAAATAATGAATTCTTGAAAATAATGCTTGTGAGTTGTACTAGACCGCTTCAAATATTCTGAAGAATAATGGGTGCTGGCTGCTATAGTGTGAGGTCTACCACACTATAGCATGAGATCTACCTCTAGCTAGTACTATAGCGTAAGGTTAGGTAAGGTTGCTAATGGATATTACTTATTTCCATACATTTAATTTAGCGATAAAAACTTAATTTGTGCATCGCAGACTGCACACGGGTAGGTGATATATGGCGATAGACCTCACGCTATGGTAGCACCGAATAATGTGTCAGGTGAGTTCAAGTGTGGGTTGGAGAGTAATAGGTGTATTTGGAGAAAACTTATCTCTGCAAAGTCCTAGGAAAATCCTCAGTCCTCTTAAGATAATTTAATTTCATTCAATTCGTAAAGGCTTACAAGTTTCATATGCGTACGTCATTGCTTTTTTTCACTCATTTTATGCTCAATGTATTACTCATCAAGGTTTCGCACTGACCATAGATTTTTTGCGTCTATCAACGTGTCCAAACTTTAAGTTACCTCCATAAAGTGAGTGATGCCTAAAAATTATGCCTCTAGTTTCAGCCGTAGCTTCCTTGTGCAGTTTTTACGAGCTTGCCTGAACAGGATACAAAAGCATTCAGGTAGCATTAAATTTAAAAAAATTAATAACTTATCTGGAACCCAACTCTACTTAGCTGAGAGTTAAACTTTCAAGTCTCTTCAAAAACAAAGATTTTCCTAATCTTTTGAATTTTGAGCTTAATCGAGTTCAAAATATCAGTGATTATTAAAATGTTTGTAAATCATCTTGTAGGGAAAAAGTTGATACAAACTTCCAATCGACGAGACAATTATATCCATTATCGATAGCGTGTGTCCATGAATGCGTACAGGCTTCAATTAAGGTCTCCTACTGTATTTCCGTATCCAAAGTTATCAATATTAGCATGTCCGTGAACATGTACAATGCTAAATTTAGAACACCAATGATAAGGGTCCATTTTTCCCCTCATTTTCAGCTTGAATTGAACATATTTTATCAGCGCGCAGCAAAGCGGAGTTGAACGTGAATCGTACTGTGAGACACTATCGGCGGACCAATGAGTGAGGGGCGGAGCGTAGGTGGCACACGTGGTCAGGGGATGACGTCGTATCGATTACACACATAGCAGCTATTTTGATCCACTGCATGCTGAGTTAAGCTGCACATTTCGGCTGTGCACCTTCTTGTGAAACTCCAGTTGTACATTTCAAGTACGATGTAAGCGTTGTGAAGGGTTTTATGGGTGTTAATAAATGATCTGCGTCTGATGACGTCTGGCAGCGACAGTGATGGCAGCCGCCTCATGCACCTGTTAGTATACACCCCCGTCTCCTCTGCAGTCGTGTTTTGTCATACCGTCACGTAAAATTTATTCTTTTCTGTGAGCCCTTCACTATTGATTTTTCACGTGCGCAATAATTTACAATTTATGTAAATTTTTTAAGTGATGTAGGACGAGCCATGTGCTTTTCTACCTTCTCTTTTATCGTATGATTCCCACCTGTGAATAATTAACCCGAGATATCGCTTCACAGATTTTTTTAAGTTCTCGAATTGTCAAGCGATGCCTCGTGTTCAATTCAGGTAGCCAATCCAACTGAGTACACTGTAATTTGAACTAGATACAAATGATGAAATTTATTTCATTTTATAGCATTGTATTAAACAAGTAATTCTTAAAGATTATGATTAGTAAAAAATTATTAGGAACAGACATAACATTTAGTTTATAAAAAATTGTTTCGTTTTGGATTAATTAGCACTAAATTAACACTGCGGCTATACTGATTCCATCCCCTAACGACGAAAGTTAATTTAATAAAGATGAATTATTTAATTCATGTTTTATCCAATAATATTATTTAATTTATTGAGTGTATTTTAATTGATTAATAATTAATAAAGATAAATAAATGAAGTAATAAATGAAGTGTTAAATAAAGAAAGGGAAATTCAAAAAATGTTCATGTCAGATGCGAAGTTCTTAAATTACGTGTGTTTGGTTCAAATCATAATAGTTGATATATCTCACAACGATGTAGATTGATCAGAGCACTATCTTCATCAAAGACATAGAGGTGAAAATCGTTTCAGAACTTGGGTTTTTGCCAAACCACACGTACAGCCAACTGCTGTGTGAAAAGTTATCCATGGTTCAAACCTAAATCATCTCGCTCAAATAAACAATTTCAGTTTTCAAATCGACCACTTGTTATTTGTATTTGATCCTGTGTACCAAATATGTGCATACGTTCATTTGTGTACGTACTCTATAGACCATTATTGACTATACTTCATTTGTAGTCGTCGAGTGAAATAGTTAAGGTGAGGCATTAGCTTTAAAAACTTTTATAATTTAGAGAAAGGTTACTTGTTCATAGTCATCGCTATTTAAGGTTCCGCATGTCCGAGCGTGTCTGTGATGCAGTTTTCAAGTACAAAGTTCATTTTAAATGAAGATGTCGGTTTTCGTCTCATATTTTGATTTATAATAAATTCCTCGTCCGTGAGATCCCATAAACCGAGAGTCTGTGAGAGCTGTTATTGATGCAGAATCCCTCCATTTTATTGCTGCTGTAATGACCACACGAGAATGATAAATCAACTTCTCCGAAGATTGATACTGTTCTTAATCTTACCCAACATTGAATTACGTAGTCAAATTCTTAATGCCCTAGTTATCTACTTTCGAGGAATATTATTGAATGAAATTGGTAATTGGTAAACTTTTTAAAATAATCATTTTTTTCATATCTTCAAAATTTTTTTCTCAAATAGAATGTGCAAATTTGGTGCCTTATTTTCGAAGGTTTTCATTACACTAAAGTTTACTTTTCATTATATCATCGTCCATGCTGATATTTAGATCATCCTCGTAATACTAATTTTTCAAGGTAGGCTTTTTCTAACCCATTCAAAAAATAAAATGTCGTGGAATGCCAGAATAGTTGCCTCGCACCTCTCTCTTTACAACTGAAAAATAAGTTACTCAAGTATATGTCATATGCCCAGAAATCTGAAAAGTTGCTAATTCGAAAAATTTTCATGCTGTAAAACAATTTTAGAGTTGAGTTCCGAGTTTTTATGGTATGTATTATATGCCCACTACTACCACTCAAGTGCGAGTACCCATTTTCATCTTAGGAAGTACCGTAGGGTACTTCAAGCTTGTCACGTCCAAGGACGTCTTATGAAATAGTATGAACTTCAGCTGATATTCAGGGAACAACTCTTCTCAAGAGTGAGACAAAATTCCCGAGCATTGCTTAAAGGAGAAGATCTCTTGTCACCGTTCTTTCTTCTCGATGTCTTCTGCTAAATCAACGTCTATCTAAGATATCTTTGTTTATCACTGTAGCATCCATCACTTGCAAAAAGTTTTTTGGGAGCAGGGTTCCATTGATGTGTACTATAGCTTTATTGCCGATGTTTTTCATTATTTGACTTCATATATTCTCGATGAGGAATGAAAGAATGAAGGCTCCTTTACTCTCTGAGGAGACACTTCTCTCACTTACTCCCTCCTCTTCGGTAAGAAATTGGTATTTACGACACAATTGTAACAATGGAGCAATCAATGAAGATAGAAAAAATGTGCACAAGGCTAAAAGCTGTACCACAGAACCGTCGTGAGAGCGAAGAATATGTTCAGTATTCTTCAATATGCTACCGGCGTACTTTGCACTTCCAATATCTCCCGCTTGAGATGTTTTACCTTAGCGCATACACTGATAACATTTAGTGCTGTTCGAATGAGCCACTAGGCGTTTGGTATCGCCGTGTGTTAGAATGTTAGCCATCGAAGCACGATTTCCATTTCTCTGTAAACACGCGTAAAAACTTTCACTATCAACTGAACGCAGTCTACACAAATTTCATTATCCCCATTTAAATAACTACCAGTCCTGACACCTAACTGCAACTAAACGATTTGCCCTGTAAAATCTGGAGTAAAGATAATGATTCTCAGCCTGTTTGCCTACCGTACTAGCCGCGGAAGTGTAATAATTATAGCATTACGATGCTCGCAGCAGCAGAAGCTTCTCTATTCTTTCATAAGCTCGCGATGGCGCAGGCACGTCACTTATTGGCGCTTCTTACGTTCATCACATTTTTGTGTACTTCGCTTGGCGTAAAGAAGTGGGAACCCAGGTGAGTCTGACACTGACAGCTACGAGTGTTGTGTTGTCGCAAATTGACAAAGGAGCATTCCACATTCGGAGTGCAATGTGCAAATAGTGTTGAAATAATAGAACGTAAAACCTTTGCTGTCCAAAAGAAAACAAGGAAGAGATGAGTCAAGTTTAATTAATTTTCTAGTTAAAGAAGAAGAGTATTCTTGAATCTTGGGTGTCTTTTTCATCAGGTGGGAGTACCCTTAGGAACACAGAATTCGGTTAGATTTGTGTTCTGAAATTTAAATGTTACAGTCTACATCGATCTGCTCCTAATCAAGAGAGCTTTATGAACTTCAGATCGGATTCTCATTTCCTGGAATTAAGCTCAAGCATCAAATACTTGTGTAATGTTTTACGCCAAGTCTTACTGTTTCAGTAAAAAAATTAGCTTTCTTTTCACATTGTATTCCAGTCTTTTGCATCATTAGTCATTACTTTTTCATCGTCATTCATCGTTTTTCACTACCATCGTCATTGATTTTTGCTGTAGGCCTCATGAGTTTTGTCCGTTTAATGGAAAAATGCTTGTCTACCTCTTTTCAAGCTTCGTTTCCATAACGTTATTACCGTCCGTAGCTATGCCTTTCTTAGCAGGCCACTCAGCAAGCTCAAGAGTGCATCTGACAGTTTAAGAATGCATCTGAAGATGTTCAATGGGACAGTCTATGCAGTAGGTAGAGAGAGGGGGGAAGGGAGCCTTTCGTAGCGGATCACTCGCAAGCTCAGGAATGCATCTGAAAACTCAAGAGCTCATCTGAAATCTCAAGAGGGCTTCTAAAGATGTTCAATGGGACAGTCTACGCAGTAAGCAGAGAGACAGAGAGAGAGAGGGGAAAGGTACCTAACTATGTCTTTCGTGACGGGCCACTCAGCAAGCTCAAGAGTGCATCTGAAGATGGATGTTCTATGGGACAGTCTATGCAGTAGGCAGAGAGAGAGAGGGGGGAAGGGAGCCTAACAATGTCTTTCGTAGCGGGCGACTCAGCAAGCTGAAGAGTGCATTTGAAAACTCATAAACGCATCTGAAGATGTTCGATGGGATAGACTACGCAGTAGACATAGAGAGAGAGGGAAGGGAAGGGAGCCTAACCATGTCTTCCGTAGCGGGCGACTTAGCAACCTCAAGAGCGCATCTGAAATCTCAAGAGCGCATCTGAAGATGTTCAATGGGACAGTCTACGCAGTAGGCAGAGAGAGACAGAGAGAGAGGGGAAGGGAACCCACACACCAACGTGCAGTTACTCATCAAGAGCAGCAGCAGCGGCAGCAGCGTGGCTGTGGCGGCGTGATACTCTAGAAGCGTGAGCTGCTAAGTTTAGGTTCGCACGTGTCTGAGGAGCAAACGGAGCCTCGGCCTGGTGGCCACGGCCTTACATAGCGACCTGATGCCACGAGCCAACTACCTGCCCCCAGCTAAGCTAGAGCTGCAGCCCTGCTCTCTAAATCTGTGGCGCTGCTCTGCGCCGCCGGCAGCTATGTCGCCTGGGGGCATCAGAGACGCCATCCGTGCAAAAAGAATGGAGTTGAGGTACGAACGCATTATTTATGGCTGAATTGCATGTGCGTAGTGGGCTTCCGCATGCACCGGAGGCAGGCGCTCATTCCGATGATGGGAATGAAACTGAAGCGAAATATTGGAAAGAAGTTAATGCTGTGAGGTAATTTCTAGTTAGTTCTGTATTATTGGGCGGAAGCGATGTACGTGCAATTCGGCACGTGGTAACGAATTCAAGTGTGTTCTTAGATTTTAACCTTTAACTTTACATGTAATTCTGCTCGTGGTTGCACTTTTTTCAACTCTTCAGGTGTGGTTTTACATTTAAACGTGTAAATTTAATCTTTTTGTAGAAGTGGCGACACGTGAAGCGCGCTAAGAAGCACCAGCTACGATCAGATTTATGCAATCCTAATGTTGAATTCTTCAGCGCAATTTGAAAAGTTGGAAGATTCCATCGTCCGTTTAATCCGGAGTTTTTTGGCACTTATGCATCAAGCAAACTACTGCAAAATATAGTGCGAAATAATAATGCTCATGTGCACTTTCCACCCTAACTCTGCATACGGGAAGCATAAAAAAGGGTTTTCAGACTCGTCTTTCCAGAGCTTCAACTGAAAATTACACGAGAGCTAATATCACAATAAACGCGTCTTTTCACCTTGACATTTATGCGACACCTAAACAAAGACGAGTATAATTACGAGTCTAACTCTGTCAGCGCACTGCACTTTTTGAAATTCGGCCCCCAGGAGATTACTGGTGAAAGTCTGCTTTTGTACTTGTACAAAATACAAGTAGAATGTCCTCGTTATACTCAGAAAAAATCACAGCACGTAGTTTCCCTCTCTATTTTAATTAAATTAAAGTTAAAATTGGGGCCAATTTTTACAGCAGGAACTTCAAACAATGTTCTTTTTAATCAAAGCTTCTGAACTAAAATTCAGAAAACAGAACAGAACCATGTAGTTACCGTACACCCTTTTCATGGTTTGTTTAGATCTCAGAAATTGAGCACTCTAATGGTGCAAATACCGGAGTCAGAAATTGAAGTGACACATCTAAAGATATGTGTGGTCAAGACCTTATTTACGTTTCTGCCTGAGAGCTTTCATCTTACAGTTTAAACGGAAGTTTAAATTCTAGTGACAGTAAAACTCTTATTGCCGGTGCGTATTTTCTCGACAGCGCGCATGGCATGTTCAGGTTTAAATTGCTTGCGCTTCTTGGCGCAAGCAAACATTGAAACTGTAAAAATGAAAAAATAAAAAATAGAGATGAACAATGGTTGCAGATCTTTTTACTTTATTATTACATTGCAGTTTTCAAATTTTTCTCTCCCCATTGTGTCACGCTTGATATGGTTCCTTCAAATGCTGATGCCCTCCTAAAGTTTACCTAATATATTTTCAACATCTGAAATAAACTACAGAGTAAAGAGACAAGCATTCCAATTAAACTCCATAAAACCCTCTCGCCGTGAAAAAAAAAGTGCTTTACGGATTGACAGTTACAAACTTACGGGAGAAGCCTGATAAACATGCCCGTAGAAAATTTTCTATCAAAGTGACGACTTGTTTTTAGATTCTGATTTCTGTTTTTGTACGAACGTTACTGCCATGTGAGGCGAAACCTGCATGGAGGACCTGTTTTGTGCTGAAGCTTAAATTTCAGATGTTGGGACATATTTCAAGCTTTATGTGTGCTCAAATTGCTAGCAAGTTACTAATCTTTTTCAAAAACAACATCCTGTCAAGCTATGAAGAGCTACGTTTTGATGCCAATGACTTAATCGTAAGGCCGAAAGAATTAAAAAAAACGTTTCCGCTCCAGAAATACGAATTAAAAAATTATAGAAGCCAAAAAGTAGCACACAAAAAATTTCACGTTACTACGCACAAAAATCACATGAAAGATTACCCAATACGAGTTCATAGAGTTGAGAAACCATTAAAAAGGATGGACTGCAACGAAGGTTTCAACAATTCAAGGAATCACTCAAATAAATAGTTAGAGAGCGAACAATGTTTTTATATCTTCATCGAGAGAAGGTTTGAGTTTGTGAATATGAAAAGCTTGTTGCATTTGAATGCGTTCTTTTTTAATGACATGATATTTTCAATGCGTTCTGCAATTCAGGGACATGGGACTTGGTCAAAGTTGACGAGTTTGCAACGTGTAAAGTCATCATTATACATTTGCCACAAGCAAATTAGAGTACTACGTAGAGGTTAGATGCTAGAACTCTCGTTAGCTGGAAAACATCAAAAAATGGTTATGTGATCGATCGCGTTGGTGCCGCTACACTGATCAGGGTGTGAATATATTTCATTTGTAAATTCATCAAAAAGCGTATTTTCGTGTGATGATGCTCGTTATGAATTATGTTAGAATTATTTATCATACAAAATTTTAAACAGGAAGACATAGATAGGCTACTTTAATCATAACAGATTACTTTTCTCCATATCATGTTGCCTCTAGTTGCTCTTTTCGAAAAACTCTTCGAGCTTAGGTAATAAATTTCAGCCACGCAACGTCCCTGAAATGAACAAACCAGACCTTTCCTTAAAAAAGAAATGATTTTCTTGAAATGTCTAACGAACGGAATAATGCTTTCCAAGAATAAAGGTCTAACTTCTTCAAAAACATAGAATTCAGAGCATAGAATTCAGAATTCATAGAAATTTATACTATAATAAGAGGGGTGTCTTTTTGTCTGTCTGCCCGAAGCCAGCCGAAAGTGTGCGATGAGCGTATCTGTGATACAAGCTTCATCAACTCCACAATTTCCAGTGCATTAATCCATCAGATTCGAGTAGGAATGAATATCACGTGAATTCTTAGGAAATAGGAACGTGTGTCATGTGATTTGTCGAACATTATTATACATTTTTGAGTGGCCGTGTGCACTCGGCCTCATCAACTCTCACTAGATTGAATTTTTTTATTTCTTACGGCCTTTCTTTCATTCCGCCTTCTTTCTTATTTCAAATCAAGGGGGGTGGACTAGTTCTTGATAACGCTGCCATTGATATGTTTTTGCAACTGTTTCCGCAGCACGTTTCCAGTCGTTATTTTTTCGTGTGGGTGACTGTCAGTGTGAAAAACAGGACCGAAATATGGTAACGGAAAATTGTTATAAAATTTCCGATTTAGAAATTTTGAAAAAAGTTATTAGGATCTTCAATTCCAAACATGATGGATTTTAAGAAAATCCAGAGTTTTTGGTCAACCTGAGAGTAAAATTCGAATGAAACTGAACCGCCTAATTAAATATCGAAGATCGAAAAAACAGACTCCATTGACGAGTTGTTATACAAATAGGTTGAAATGTGTCTTTATAAAACTATGTACTATATTATCTCTGTACTTTTCCTATATTTAATGACGTTCTACCGTTTTTTGGGTTGTCAATTTGGCTTAAGTGTGTACCACTACCCCAGTCTAGCTTTTCCGCCGGAGCATGCATGTTTTTCACCGCCCAAGCGATTTAATTACTTGGGCGGCGAAAAACATGCATGCAGGCGGCGAAAAAGTAAGACTGGGAACTTGCTTTCTCGATTCAATATGGTATGGTGTTCTCTTAATTAGGCTTCATGTACGTCTTTTGTAAACATACTGGAACTTAAAGGCTGTAGGATAGCCTCAATTAGATAGATCTTTAAGAAATTTACAACAGGCTAATCTAAATTAGGGTTATACGTGTAATTTTTGTCAACCTGCTGGAAATTTAGGGGTGACGGACAGTCACAATTAGGTAGGGCTTAAATGTACAGCAGCTTGTCAACGCTGTTAGTGAATGAGCACTTAGGATTGGATAACTTCCCAGTCTAACTTTTTTGCCGCCTGCATGCTCCAGCGAAAAGTTAGACTGGGTAATCTCATAGTTTTTAGCATTACATTATCAACCAAATTTCAAGAAAAGATGAACGCTATAAGCAAAAATTTAGCCAGAAAGAGCTGTGGTAAATACTATGAACAAAATGCAGAGTTTGTTATTTTTGTCCTTTCTTTGATAAGCCAATTAGTAATTTCCAAGAAACTCTTTGGTGGGACTGTGCACCAAATTATTATTACTGAGTTTGCTTGTTTGATATTCAGCATGCATTTCCGTAAAACATGTCCACACGCATCTTTTTGTTAAAGGTTTAAAAAGTTCTTTCAAATACAGGAGGTTTACCATGCATGCCAATTAACGCTTATCCGTAATGAATTTCACGTGCATGGTGTCGATCGTCTATTTCCCCGAAAGGTGTCCGAAAATATATTCTGAACCTTTGTACAACAAATGCTTTGAAATACAAGTGTACTCGCATGCAAAATAAGCGTGAGTGTGGACAACGAAAGAATTGCTCGTTTCTGTGGCATTTTAGTGAGCCTTCGCTTTCAGGCGAGGGCTGTAAACTGAGTTGTTATTTTCCGAGGAGTCGCGTTTGCGAACAAAACCAGATGTGTCTCTTAGACTCTCGAAGTTTAAACAGGGAGATATTTTTATTCTTCAGTGCAATCATTTGTGCGTACTGAGTCGCGCATCACTGCGGTAAAGAGTGAATTGAGAAATTGAAGTGACACATCTAAATATGTGTGTAGTCAAGGCCTTATTTACGTTCCTGCCTGAGAGCTCTGATCGTACAGTTGAAACGGAAGTTTAATTCTTTGTCTATTTGAAGATATAAGTAGGTTATGAAGATACATTGCGGGATTCGAACAAATTATTATAGTTTATCAAGTTATGGATCAGACAAATTTTGGAGTACGTCCCACAAAACTGAAATGCATAGTATATTATGTACAAAAATGGAGTTCCTCATCAACAAAGATTGATAATTAAGGATGGATCTAAGAAATTAAAATTATGTCATGTGATTGACGCCAGTACAATATGTGCATAATATTATAGAAGACAGAAAAACGATGCTGTGTTGTTGAGTATTTCTCATTAACTTCGATGCTCACAATTAATCTTATCGCTGATATCCCCAACCGAAAAATTGTTGTGGTTTTCGAAAGTTTCGCGCGAAGTAAATCGTTGCGCGTATTGAAGCGTTCACTGTAAGATTTTCAGATATCTACGATACTGTAGTCGATGAATTTTCAAATTTCTATCCTGTTACAAAAATTTAACAATTCTTCTGCATACGTGAGTTTCTCGGCTTCGGTAAGGACGCTCCATCCAGTACAGGCCTCGTTCGCAAGCCAAACACAATCGAATCAACGCAGTCATGTATGTAGACGATGCTAATGGCAGAGCCCTCGTATTTTGCCCCTCTTTCAATCTCGACCAGGAAACAGTACTTAACACGTTAAATGCGGCGGGTGCAACTGAAGTTCAATCTCCACCTCAAATTTAGAGTCAATTGTAGTTAGAAATTTTGAAAATAGCACACATTTACTGGATCATGCCTTCATTTTGCTTTTATTTAGTACTTGTAAAAATTGAGTCAGTGACTGTTGGTCGGTCAGCAGCATTATGAAAATCCCCTCAATGACCACCGGTGGGTCACGCCGCACTAAACGTGTTAAAGCGCCTAAATATATAAAACTTTGCAGAGACATTCATTTAGCGGTGTCCGCCGCTGTGGCATACCTTGCTTATGATTCTGCCTTTTTATCAACTATTTTCCACTCTTCCAATTAAAGAGCCTCTCATTTAGACACCGTATGAGGTCTCCAAAAACATACATCCTTTCCCTGATGGCGGTTGGCACAAACTAAACACAGAGCGTGGGTGAATAACAAATAATTGTTTTGTTGGGTGAATAAAGTGAAAAGGAGTCAGGATAAATTCTGCAATACGTCCTCTAATTGCGTTAATATTTTTTACTGTACGATTTTGTTTTTAACCCAACTTACCAATCATGCCATTCCCCTCATAATAGCACTCTCGTTGAGCATCGCTGTTCCATGTAAACCAATGTCACTTCTACTACACTGTACGGATTGAGTTATATAGCTTAAAAGTTATTTCATGTCACATTTGGTGTTCTTGGCGTAAAAACTCTCGCATTTATAATTTTCTTCATTCATCATTCAGCTTGTTTTAATGTCATTTCGTTGTTTGGTCCAAGTTAAATGTTTTCTCACACATTTGGTATCTTGAAGTACTGCATACTAAGAGGTGCTCTAAGATTATGACCACTTTCTTCTGCATTCCTGTGTGGAAAGGAATCATAAATACTCAAAAACATACTAAAATAAAGCACCTGGGAAGCATTTAAGCTCTGTCATTGATGCCCTACGTTTTATACTTCAGAATGCGTTTTCAACTCTGATGAAACTGAAGAAGCTTGCAGCACTGAGCGTAAAGAATGATAATTGTTGGATTGTGAAAGTCTCAAGTACAATTTATTGGCTCGTATAGTGCTCTTAAATTTTGTTTTTGCTCTATGATTTGAGTTGGGAATCATTTGTTTATGATGTAAGTATCTAGAGGTTATTTATTATGTTCTTACTTTACTGAAGATATGTAGGGTCATGGTTATTAGCATATTAGCATTATTGTCGTTCAAGTTGAACGATGGCTTCGCAAGCAAAATCGGATTGATTGCGATGCCTATTTTGTTGATGACTTTGGCTCAATATTTCTTTTAAAATCAAGAAAAGCTTACAAAACTTCAATTCACTCTAATTCTCCCTTTAAGCTGCAGTTTGAACAGTTCATTCTATTTCATCTTCAACGCAAGTGCAGATTTCTTTCCTTTAAAATTTTCAAGTGGCATTTTTGATTAAAGATTATCTTTAGTCACAATTCTTCCCGAGCGAACATGCACTCAAAGAACTCTAAATCTTATACCGAGCTTAACTGCAATTCAGAAAAACTATTATAATATTTTAGACGATTGACTAAATATTGTTGGTGAAGTATTTTCTAATATCCATGCTTCACAATTGGGACGCAGCACTCCTTGAGACACGCTTCATTGTGCTCTCATTTCCAGGTCGCAGATCTGCAATAACAGAATTTGCTTTTAGATCGATAAGAAATTTACAAAATAGCACTTCCTGTGGCAAGAGCTCAAAAGCCGGTCTCATTAGATTAGACAGCTAAAAAAAGCGCGAGAAAGAGTCTTGCCGCTACTTTTTTGTGGGTTAAAAGCAGCGTGGGTGTGCGGGAATGGCACTTACACGTGCCGCCCCATGCAGTTGTGCCGTACGAATTTTTGGTGAGCAATGTTAAAATTAAAGCTGGGTTGGCAGCCTTGAGTTCAATCCGTGGATCGTAATTGAAATGTACTGAGAACTGTAATTATGAAAATTTTGTGTGTAAGTAATATCACTCGTTGACATTACTCGTCAGTTTTTAGGATTACCTGAGTTTTTAAATTTTTCGTTGTTATGAGTCCTGAGTTTTTGTCGTTTGAATGTTCAAATTCACTAGTGGAATTGTTTACCAAGTGGCAGAAATTTAAATTATATTCATTAGTTCATAGTTTTAATTCTGAAACAAATTTATTGCATTTACACGAGTCACCGCAGCTAGAGAGATTTTGTTTCAATTTTTTGTTTTGTCTTCTCTCAGATTCGTAGATGATCTATTACCCATAACAATTAAACAGGGGCCTTAATACTCTTTTCATTATTGGTCGAATGACACGTGCTAAATCTACTTGACCAACTTTTTTACGTTTTTCGAACCGCCTAGTCACACTTATTATAAATTTATATTTTACTTCTCCACTTTCCCTTTCCCAAATATTTCCTTATTATTGTTTCTCATCGCTTAAGGTAAATAAGAACTTTACCTCAACTCGTTTGTTTTACGGCCAGCTACGAGTAGAATAGCTCCTCAGGAGGAGACAACTATTGTATTTTACACAATCATTGTATTGATCCCGGGAGAATGCATGAGATCTTGAGCTGAAGCTTAGGTGAGCTTTTCTTTTGTTGAAAATTAATTTTTGTTTTGTTACGTGCCGCCGTTTTACAGACCGTCACTGTTGTCCTTTTTCTTGAGCATCTATTACATTCGTATTCAACTCACCTTTTTTTAAAAGTTCTTTTAATTTTGCTGTTTCTGTACGCAGGGTGTGGGGACTCACCTAGTGCGTAAATTCCAACGGTCCTTTAAATGCCATACTAAATGGTATACCCGTTTAGTGTGTTTGATACTTCCTTCCTCTCATGTGAACACCCTTGTTGTGGTTGAGGAAGCTTTGACTGATTTATAATCTAAAATACGAGCAGAATAACTTTTTTTCATTAAAAGCAGTGGGAGCCTGGGCAAGAATAATCTTGTCAAAAAGAAATATTGAACACTTTTTTCAGATTTTTCGCCTTGTGATTCTCTTACTGAAATTTTCCCGTAAATTTTCAGCAAATCCGTAACACGAATTTGCGTGTTTATAGTTCAATCGGATCAATGAAGTAAACTCATTCATCAGATTAATTACTTTTCAATCTCAAAGTAAGCGTTTCGCAAAACGAAAAATAGTAGTTCAGTGCAGCTTTGAATTAATTTTTTCATTGGCTTCTCTTGACGTGAAATCCCATCGCAATTGTTAAATTCGTGGAAATTATTAATCAAATCAACTATGAATAGGAGGTTATATTCGCGCTCGGCTGGTTTTAACAATGTAACTATGTCGGTATTGCAAGTTGACTCACCAACACTGAGTTAGAAAATAAAGTGAATCTATTTTTAACACATTTTGATTAAAAATAATTACACCATCATGTTTATTACACCATCATGTGTCCTTAGCAACAGTCTTCAAAAACATTTTCTTAATTTCATGTAAAGTGATTAATTTTGTTTATTTTTGTTGTTACATTGGAAACGTCTCTCCTAATGTCCCGTTCATTTACCAATGTCAAACTAACTTATCGATTCTTCTTGTTGTAGTCTATGATTCCTCTCAAGAATAAATGGTCTTGCTTGAAAGAAATTGTTCTCAATGCCAAACTCAATTTCTAACGCATGAATGTTTGCCCGCATTCTTGGCTACAGTCTTTATCTAAACAATCAAATCTAGGCAAATAGACAATCTAGATTTGCCTTTCGCTACATGACGTGTTGAGTGTAGAGCGTCTTTTGTGATATGCATAAATTTGCGCAACGTATTTTACACTACCTTCCCGAACTCTTGTTAGATGGATGTGCATGTAATTTCCAATCACCTTGACTGTCGTTGTATCTGTCGTTATTTTCATTGTATCTGTTCTGATTAATCAATGCCGTTAATTATATTCGCAACATTGGAACTGCTAGTATGAGTCTAGAGTTATGATTCGTCCGTGATGATGCATTGTGCTGAGTAACTAAATACTTGCTGCGTTCCGATATTTTGTTCCATAATTTTAAATATTAAAGTTACTTATTAGCAACTACTTACACTATTAGCATCTACTTACATTTTCCGTTACTCTGTCATTGTCTGTGTATTAAGGGCGCAAAAATACAAAGACAGTGACAGAGTAACGGAAAGGTTACTGTTTTGGCACGAACTTTTCGAATGAGTACTAACGAACATTTTCAAATATTGATTCACTACAATTGTTATTAACTTATGTGAGCATTCTCTTCCGGAATACTACAGCTATTCTTATTTCACGCAGAATGCTGAACAATAGTAACTTTTTAGTTACTTCTTCATGCAAAAGGTTCACTAACGTGAAGGATATCTAAATGATTTGCATTAAGGTGTTGGGTATTGGTGGCAGTGCTTTGAGCTCCTGAGAAAAAGTGGATGAAGACCCACTTGAAAAAACATCGAAGGAATCTAAAATCAAATTACTGAGCTTCAAATGTTTTTCGGCCCGTGATTCTTGTCTCTCTGACTATCACAAACAATAAATAGAAGTGTAACGTACAGCTCGTGCCAGAATAAAAATTAAAAGGTTTTCCACGAGAGATACGCTTTAATTGGCGTCGATGTAGTTTATTTATTTTAGGACTTTCAAAGTAAAGACTGAAATGATTCAAAACTCTAGAAATAAAGGACACACAACAATTGTGTTGATGTGGATAAGAACACTTCACGCCACGTGTGTTTAGAAGGCTAAAGAAAAATCCGGTTTCATGTCTGGGACTTCCTTTCACGTGAAGTCTAATTTACCGTTCACACGCCTACCAGCGTTCTCAGAATGACTTTTTTTTCTACACAGTGCCTCAAATTTCGTCTTTTTGAAATGAAATTTGGCATAACCTGAAGCTTTAAGCTCACTATTAGCCAACCGGGCCGCTGTTGCGCAGGCAGACACCAATGTTTTCTGCGTTATTCGGGAGACTTGATTGGCTCGTTTTTTTGCATTGGTGTTTTTATACACTCAAGTGAAACTTCACGAGGCGATCTTAGACCACATGCGCTTATTCAGAGTACAACAAATTCATTTGCAAAAATTGTGGCGTGATATTCAAAACGGCCTCCAGTGTTTCTGAACAATCTTCAGAGATTGTTCAGAATTTGATTGAACAATTGCAGATGAATTCAGAGCGCAACGAATTCATTTTAAAAAAATTGACGACTACGTAGGCGTGACATCTCTCCAAACGACACCCAGTGTCTCTGAACAATCTATCACAGCGCGTTGCATTATGCAATGGAGGCAGACGCGTTCAGAAGAGTGCCGGGACGTGAAGCACGCTGGTGGCAGACTCATACCCGAAGCGCGCTTGCTCGTCGCCACTGCGAGAGCCCATAATTGAGAAGTTAGGCACCGTGTTTACCACGCCGCCGCACTCCGCTGCCAAAGACTTATGGGCTCTAGCCAAGACCGAATCACGCAGGCTATTAAGAAGAGTAATCAAGTTGGTCTAGCGACAAATGAAGTGCTTCTCTAACAATTCGCAAACGCAAAAGTTTGTTAAAACTCGTTAACATGTTCAGAGTTTTCTACACTTACACAAAGTAGCCTATTTTCTAATGCCAGCGTGAATTTTGAACTCTGAGCTTGCGGTAAAATCAGCGATGTTAACAGTCTGGCGTAAATGAAGTACAATTTAGTACAATAAAATGTATCTTAGTAGGGTTTATTAAACGCAGGCAAAATGTTTGCTTGGGATACATATCTGGTATTCACTTCCAATATACATCAATGGATTTGTTTGTAATTTATTTAATAACCTTTAATTTCATTTTGAACCTCTTTACTCAAACTTTTCTAGATAAAAATGAAATGTATCTTCTGCGATAAACATTAATTTGTTCTTTTCCTCTCAGTGAAGTACAACTGCTCCATTAGAAAAACAAATTGAATGGTCATTTACTAGTGTACAAACACGACTCCAATTCTGCATGGAGTTCAGTGGCCATAAACGGTTCCTCTAAAATGTCCCATTCCAGTTTTCTGTTTTGGACAAATACGTATTTTTTTCGGAGCGTCAATTCTATTCGTGAGTGATTCGAGGGCTGGAAATGCAGTGACTCACCACAGTGATAAAAGATGTGTGACTTAATTCGTGAATGAAATGGTTGGTTACACTTACAGTATTATTTTGAGATGTTTTGTTTCACTCTCATAATTGACAATGATAGAAATATCTTCTTCAACACAGAAAAAATCATAAGTATTCTAAAGTGAAGAGAGTTTTCTCGAGGGAGCATCAGCGAAGATAATACAGGTGTTATAAATAGATTTCAATACAACGCGTTGAGGCAAGGTTCATTATTCAGAAGACACGTGAACATGAGGGGTATTTTTCACACTTTCTTTTATTTGTTCGTTTTCAAACTCCTAAATTTTGTTACATTTAAGTACATTGGATTCCAATCAATGGCATGAAGACAAAAGAAACAAAAACAAAGTATAGTTAAGTTTTGCACCTTTAACGGAAACAGCATCATCGAATCAGCCACCCAATTTACTCTGCAATTGTCTTTTAAGACTATTACCTTGTTATCTTTTAAGACAATTGCCAGCCAAACAATTCTGTGACTGGGAGTCAGAAATTTATCAGCACGAAAAATTTCCTTAGCATGAGCCAAGTATTCAAGAGTCAACACACTTGGCTGAAATAAACCAATGCAACAAATGTTGATCGTGCGTTGAAATTTTGTCAGCAACGACTCATGTGCACGGATTATAGCCGAGAATGAGGGATGCCATGAACCCAAGTGAACTATGTTCCATGATTACATTGAAAATTTACTCCATATCTAAATGGAAACCAATGCACGACTAAATACCTTAGGATAAATTAAGCACGTGTCACGTCATGTTATTTAAAACAGTTATAGAACTGCCTTTGAGTTTGTAGTAAACGTTAGCAATTTACTGATTCCAAGAATCCGACCGCCCAGGCTTTAAAATAAACTGGAAGAATTTCGAAACCATTTATGATGGTGTTATCGAAGAAAATAGTAATTAATTGTCGTTTTGAGGCTGTGGTCTTCATTTTTGAGCTTAGATCATGTATGAACTGTAGCTGCCTGCTATACTGATGTACCAGAGTATCATTATACCGAAGCCAGCATTGGAGATTTGCCAGAAGTTCAAAGGAATTGACAAATTTTGAATCTTTCTGTATTGCTTTGAATGCGCAAAGAGCCTTACAAATGTTCCTCAAACATTAAAAGTTACGATCGATTTTTGAGGACGGTCGTGAGAGACTATAGTCAGCGCTCGTGAATTTCACTGTTCAAGTTATTTGTGTCTTTCAATTCATTTCAGGAAAAATTGTCCTACTATAATTCCTCAGTCGATTAGACTTTACGAAAAGACATATCGGACGATTTCTTCTTCCAGTATGTTCCCTATCAATGTTTGTCGTAATCTCCGCGATTCTCTTCTCGTCTTTGTATCGACTCAACACGAACTATTTTTGAGATGCCTAACGGGTTGTCATCTTGCCAGTTTTCGAGTAGGGGTATAAAACTAAACATCGGTTATCGGTGATTCACTCAATGACTCCTTATCCTTATTGTGAAGTTCAACACATCTACCCAAAAATAATCAGAGACGTTTTTCAAGCCATATTCGTGGTGACATCCTGTGGTTCTGAGATTTGCTTTCAGTTTGATATTTTGCAAAAGAAAAAAGTAGTCAACGAATAATTGTTCGAATTGGGTCACTAACCCACCAATAAATGAGAAATTTTACACAGAGTAATGTAGTTGGAAATTTTTGTCAAGGGTAGAATATTGCATTTTATTGAAAGCTTTACTTGAGAAACTTAATACCGACATGCATTGTTAGAGCACGAGAAATTTTTCTAATTTTTCACTACTAGTACCCTAATCGCATGAATGATTTATATACGAGTTATCGTAAAGAGAAATCTTTATTACGATAGCTCAGCGACTACGCAAACTCACTCTACAACGTACACGTACAATACACGGTCAGTGTACCCGACATACTGCGCACAATGTTGATTATGCACTCGAGGGCTATTCTCCCTGAAGAGTATTATTAACTCAAAAGAAAAAACCTGCGTTGCACATGTTTCTGAAAATATTGAAACGGAACATCCATAAAAATTTTCAACTATCGTAAGACAAATGTCACTTGAGAAAATTTAGAGCTCTTCTATTTTCACTCTCCTGAGGTTTACATAGTTATTGTACAGCAAAGGTAGGCCACGATGCCTCTTTCTACTTTGATATTTCTATTGAAGCTTTGCCTAGCTAAGCTGAGTGCAACGACTCACTAGTTTGACATCGGGATTAAATAGATAGCAAAGCCAACTTTAAGCTAAGAAAATGAGTAATTAGAGAACATACTGTAAGCTAAGGAAATTGAAAATTATGCGAAATGTTCGTCGTAAAATAAAGCTGAGGACGAGATAACTTAGTCAACATTAGACGTATGAAACGTACAAATCCTAGTAAATAAAAAATGTTTCATACAGTTGGTTTCTATGTTGTAAAGATGATCAGAAAAAACCTGGTCTCATACGCAGGTGTACACGATCTTAGAATAATCAACGTAGATAAGTGTATCATTTGACAGCTTATGGTAGAAAAATATTTCATAACCGGTTATTTCCACGAATTTACTTGAAGATTTGATCACCAACAAATTGGGCATTCAGAAGAATATTTCAAATATGTTATGAAACACAAGGATAACTTTTTGAATTATTTTGCTTCATAGTCACCAAAAGTGTAGCATTAATCTTAAGTGTAGAAAGTTGATGTCAGTAATGCGTAAGGGGGAAATTAATGTCATTAACGCCTAGTGTGAAAAAATAATATCATTAACGCTGTGTGGAAAATTAATAACTTGTTAGCACGGTCCCAGGTGCAGACAGCATCGCCAACAGCAAAAGAAAGTGCATTCGCAGTTGACCAAGTGCTTGCAGTTTATACTGTAGATCCGGTACCCTCATTATATCGGAAATATTGTTCCTGATACATGGTGCTCTACATGCAGATCAGTTTTTTGACCTATTATATCACCTGGTCGGGACTCACTGACTTCAAGAAAAAATAACATTTGCTTTGTGTAAGTTGCAGGGCTTCATAACTAGAAATTTTTGAAATTTAAAGTTCCTCTAGACAGAGAATGGGCATTTTGCAAGTGTGGTAGCTGTGTAGTCCTTTCACGAAATCTTAAAACGGGAATATTGTTTTCAATGGAACATATCTGATGTGTTCTCGTGCAAGTATAAAAGCCATTGCCAACTAGGTTGGGAGGACAAGGAAAATCATCTCACGAAGCTGTGGTGTCACGTTTTGAGGTCAACTGCAACACAAACGTGAAAATGCTTTTTGGACAAGAAAAGTGGAGAAGTTGCTGCAATAAAAGTTTCGTCAGACGTTGCGATGTTATTTACGTAATGAATTGCACAATGTGACTGCCTCAGACTTAGCACGAGTGGGGAAGGTTCAAAAAGTCCACGGATGATGCAAAACTTG
>JACJUY010001817.1:3162-23941 GCA_014220935.1 Platorchestia sp. MABIK
ATCATAAAATGTTCCTATAATATTTGAAGTGATTTGACAAAGTTATTTAATTTTTTCTTTTTAATTAGGCCAACAATTTGTTTTAAAAATTTGAAATTGAGCTTATGCATTTTGTTTGTGTTTTATGAGGAGCCAATACCCTGTACTTTACCTAATTTTCAAATTTCACTGTTCACGTTACAATTGCATTTAGAGGAACGAAAATGAAAACAGATATGTAAAACTGAATTATAAACCAATTCTTATCTATTAAAATTTTGATTTTCGCAATAGAAAAAGTTATTGTGCGGACATAAGAAAAAATATATATACTTGCGCAAACTCTCCCCACTCTACAATTTTTTACGTAGAAGCGCGATTGTGGTATCATTCAAAGCGGAAGGACTGTAGAAGCCTAGTAACGAAAGATTTTTTGAATTTCGAATTGGAAAAAAATTTATTGTTGCATTTTTTCGAAAAATTTCTTCCCCAGGAAAATCCTAGATTATTTCTCTATTCTCAGCTTACACATTTATATTGCAACTAGGTGAACGATAATGAATGTAGATATGTAAAATTGAATTATGAACCCATTTGCGTCCATGAACATTTTCGATTTTCGCAATAGAAATTCGCAATTGTTGGACATGTGTAACAATAACTTTTTTCCAGTCCGAAATTCAAAAAATCCTTCGTTACGAGGTACCTACAGTCCTTCTGCGTCGAATGAGATTGAAATCACGCTTCTACCTAAAAATTGTAGAGTGGGAAAAGTTTTGCGCAGGTGTATATATATTTTTTATGTTCGCACAAGAACTTTTTTTGTAATGTCGAAAATCGAAAATTGTTATGAAAGAAAATGTATTCATAATTTAATTTTACATATCTGTATGCATTTTAGTTTCTCTAGATGCAGTAGAAACGTGAAAAGTGAAATTTGAAAAATTCGGTACATTAGGTAAAGTTCAGGGTAGTAGTTCCCCTTAAACCATTGGTTCCCAAACTGAGGTTTCCGGACCCTTGAGGGTCCCTGATTTGGTCCTAGGGGGTCCGCAACACAATGAAAAAATTAATTCCAGACAAAAATTAACATAAAAATATACAACACTGATTCCCTGTCATTATAAAAGGTGGTATCGATTTTTTGGTGTGCAAGCTGCCAGCATTTCTCTATTACATTTTTACATCTGTCATAACATTTCATTTAGAGTTGTTGGCTCACCCTTGCTATCGGCTTAGTTGGAGCACTGTGGTTACTTTTGTAGTGTGCGTGTTATGTTTTCCAGAATGTGTGTGGTGGGTTTTTGGTATGTGTGAAAATGTTGAAGAAAGCCCATGCATTGATAGGCTTCTCTGTATCTTATTTTCAAATCAATATCATTAGCTTAATTTGAATTTATTACGACGTAGCAACTTCGATCCATCGCAAGGTCCAACTGTCATATCGTGAGTCAAGAGACCCGCAGACTGTTCCCAAGTCCATTTAGGCTCTGGCTGTCTGATCGGTCTGGCAGTCTGGCTGCTGCACATTCGCATTGTTCGCAGATGATATTCACTATATGTTGCTATAATATAAAATGACAGTATATCGGTAGTGAGTTATTAATAATTAACAAAACTGTATTTGGCTAGTTTGCCTAAATATCATGTAACTGTAGCATGCTCTATTTCTTTTTAATTTCTATTTATTTTGATTCATGCTTCCTTTTATGCTCACAGAAAGTGTGAACTGAAGATGGAGAAGTTCTTAAACTAAAATCGACTGATGAGCTTTCCACTGCNCAGTCTGTCTCTATCAGTCTCATCACTATTTATAACCATAACCTTACTTTTATCATGTCAATCAGGCTTGTCCGACTCCACGTCCGACTCGCGCGTCGTCTAACCAAAACAAAACAAACATCCGCATCTACGGATGATTTATTTCCAATTCAAGCCTGATTCATTTCCCTTGTACATTGGTTTTTCAAATGCCTTATAACTAATACCAGGACGCCATGACGCTTTCCCCCGGTCAAGACCGGTACCCATTTCAGACACCTGGTTAGAGTGGGGTATTGTGCTTATAATTTTTTCTCCTATACCCAACGGAGAAAATCGCCACCAGCGCCGGGACTCGAACCCTCGTTTGCCCGCACGGAGGCAGGTCCTATAGACACACGGCTATGGTGAGCACAAAAGGTTAGGATGAAGTTTAGGTCAAAAAACTTAAAGCCACCATTCGTAACTTTTGAAAAAAATGCACTGATTGACTTCAAATTACTCTCAAACAGAAGAACGAAACATTTTCGATTTACATATTATGGACACGACCCAAATGATTTTCTCAAAACTACAAACATTATTCGATAAATCTGTCCGATTTGCGCGCCGTCAAAAGACTAAGTCCACCACTCGTAACTGACAGAATGCACCTATTGACTTCAAATTACTCTCAAAAAAAAAAGAGCGAGACATTTTCTATATACATAGCATAAACACGACCCAAACGGTTTTTTAAGAACTACAGAAATTCCTCAATAAACCTGTCCAAACTTCTCTGGTGGGAGGTTGTATGCATGTGTCGCATTTCATCTGTTGCGCGAAGAAGGAAATAAAACTCGTATAAGAGAATATAAGTATTGCCGGGCATCGGTTCCCAAAATATTAGTCCGATTTCGAACTTCCGATACCGGTCAATGGCTTATTCCAAATACGGTCTTAAGATTTTAACAGCGATCCCCAATTTTTAAAACGATTTTAAAGCAATTTAAATTCAAGATAATAATACGATGTCATATATATACTATAAAACTTATACGGAATGGAACATATTGATTTTAAATTTAGATTTTTTAATATTTACATTTTAAATTAATGTAACTCCGAAACAGAAATGTGAAACAACGAAATATCACTTCTCATTTAAACCTGGTAAATGTACAAGTCATTTATAATTGTTTAGACGATCAATCCAGATTAAATTATTTCTATAGATTATTTGCATTGGAGACAATATTGCCACAAATTACGTTCAATATATAATCACTTTGTTCATTATTAAGGCTTAAACGTCCAATAAGATTAAATCACTGAGAGTAGTTTGAAAATTGAAGAAACACTGAAACATAAATTTTTTTTGAGTACCAAACTCGAGAGGTAGCACACTCCTATTGACACTTCCTCAACAGTAGACCGACTAGCACACGAGACGGATTTGTCCCCTCCGCTTTATTTCAACTTTTTCTCTTAAGGCCGGGATTGGGATCGGACTTACATTTTGCAAGAGTATTCCTCGCATTATTAAGAATATAGTTTAATTTAAACTGGCAAACATGTAATTATCTCGAGGTGCGATATTTGAGTTGTCTGATATTAAGCTTAAGAACAGAGAGTAATTTTATCTTCTGCGCAATCGTATGCTATGATCGGGAACGCCTACCTATGTAACTCATTTTGACACCAACTGGCTTTGAGTAAAATTAATTTAAGTTTATAAACTTACTTGAACTATTCTGGCCACTTAGTAGTTGAACGCTGCACTCGTCCCTTCTAATTTGCTGCAGCGAGTTCTGTCTCTCGTATCGTCTACTTCCTAAATTGTTCGATAATTTTTTGTACAGTTCGCGTTTGCTTTTAATGCTCTTGCTCGGCAACGATTTGAAGAGCTCGAGTTCTCTTTCCATTTTCAGAGAACAATTCACAAAATAATACACGTATACTTTTCTATAGCCTCAGTAGCAACAAGTTTTGATCTTTTATAAGTCGAATTTCCGATCAATGTCTCCTGTGGCCAATGAAAACCACAACCTGACACCAAAACGCTTGAAATAGAACAAACGCCGCATGCACGGAGCAAGAATACATCACCAGCCCAGGTCTCTGGGTCCCAAAACAGTTTGAGGGCTTGGTCAGCGGGCGTATGCAGTGTCAGCAAAACAATCCTGGCGCCTAGCTGTCACTCACACACAATGGTTATGAGTCAGGCTAAGACTCTCACTGTGGATATGAACTAAAAACACAGAATCGTTTATTTCGTATTAAACTTTTATACTTTCATTTGCGAAAGCTGAAATCTGTCACCCATCCATTTTTTCTTAAAAATATAAAATTTCAACGAAACTCACCCATTGTAAAAATATTAAAACCCAAAAAACTTTATCTCCAAAAAGCTGATACGATGAATCTATACATATTGCTTTAAGAATTATTAAATTAAAGTGTTCAAATTAGAATTTGAAATAAATTCAACTAAATCATAAAAACTAATTCGGCAATGTTCTATCTATGGCGAGTAAGCAGTAATAATCTGCGGTTCTAATTCGTTCTGAGTTAGAACATGGGGAGACTAGATGAGGATTAGTAAGTGGCACACAAACTGTAACATAACGCAATTGCCATGTCTCTTGTAAAAAAGGTGACTGAGATGAAAAAAAATAAAAAGGATTCAGTGCACATAGGAGCATGTTGGAAAATTCGATACCAAATGTCAAGGCCGAAAACACATCAAAGTAGACAATGACGTATTGGGCTTAACTTTAGCTTTTATTTTCATATATGACACTGACATGGACAAGGATATGCCCCTGAGGTTAATTATTATTTTTTTGTTTATGTTTCCCTATGACTTGGTTGAATCATTTTCACATTCACGACGCTTTTCTGCAATAATTTGGGGAAAAAAATTCAGCAACAATGAAAAGCTCTCAGTCGAATGCACCAGGCCATTTTATGAGTCCCTAGTGGCAACTACACACTCTAATACATCATTGTACTGCATAAATACAGCACTTACTCGTCTTTAGTGTAGGCAATAAAAAGTCTGCTAAGATCCTGACTCCAGCCGGAATGCATTTCTGTTTTTTGTCAACTTATTAAAATGGCAACATTGGCCAAGTTTTCGATCACCTTAAGGTCAAATGCCAAAGCGCTATTCGCTAATAATATTTTCTCGCCTCATAAATTCCTTCTTGAAGTATTACACTTCACCCAATCATATATTGGATCTTTGTCTACACTTCATGGTTAATTTTATTCTCGGTTTTCGACAGTAGCGCTGAAGAATGCTGCTTATCGATAGCTATACTGTCCTTTTCACTTCTTATTTCTCGTAGTCATTCACATTAGAAATTTTTCGTGGAAAAAATTTCCTTTAATATCCGCGGTTAAGAAATTTAAACCTACTGTATATTAGGGCCATATCTGTATAGGTAGAAGCACAAAACCCAAAATATTGTGTGGTTGATTTAAATCTTTAATCAAACAAATATTCCATCATTAGTCTCAGTGTCATCTTCACTCATAGGAATATCTTTAGAAATTAATGCTTTAATTTTTCCCTCTTCTACTTAGGTTTACGTGGAACTCGACCAGCGCCGTTGTAGTTGATATTTGGTTTTCGCCCAGTGCTAATGAATTTTTTTTTTCAAAGCTAGAAACACTCTTTTTGTTTTTATTTCAAGCCTTTGCTAAACCATGTACCTGATTATTTGTCTTTTGCTCATGGGTATTATCTCAAAATAAGCATTTGTGTTACCTTGCTTTTCCTATTTTTCATTTATATGTTTAACCATTAAAATGCCTATTCATCCAATTCGGTTGGTTTTGTGCCTCTCCTCATATTGTATTTATTGATATTCACGTGTAACTATTTATTATAAAATTTTGTCAGTGTCGCAGATTTGAAAGGTATGTCTTTTTTAATCTTTCTCCTGCGAAATATGTCATTTAGGTGTTAATGCATCTGCCCCCGCTACGATTTCCGAGGTAAGTTTTTGGTACAGGCTAATGTATTTTTCTTGAGGTTATGTCATTCTGAATATATTAGTTTCGACGTCTCAACACATTTTTTCAGAATGCTTAAGTGTTCTATGATTTTCTCCAGAATTTATTGCAGGTCAATATACTTTTACGGTTCGCCTACTTAGTCATTAACGTTGTCAATAAGAGTATTTACGGGCTTATTATATTTCTTCCTTTTAATTTTGTAGATATAGCCTATAGGTAAGAAATATTTGTTCTGGTATTTTTTACCTGATAAATTGATTAATTAAATGATAGTAATTTCCTTGATCGTTTCAAGAATGTATTCTTAGAAGGGAAAATTATGTTCCCCCGCTGTGACATTGCTTAGAAATTTTATATGATCAACGTTCTTTACGTCACGGTCTAGTTCGATGTGCCTCCGCCCTTGACATTTTGCATTGAATTTTTCAACAAATGCAAGGGAAATGGTCTGTTGATTGAAAGCAATGTTGAGGAAATGATTATTTCGTATCTGAGAACAGAGTAAAGTTAGATGTTTTGACAATGTGCGACTGCGAAAGGGTCAACTTTAAGTCTTTTGACGGCGTGCGAATCGGACAGGTTTATCGAGTAATTTCTGAAGTTTTCAGAAAACCGTTTGGGTCGTGTTTATGCTGTGTAAATAGAAAATGTTTTTCTCTTTCGTTTGAGAGTAATTTGAAGTCAATAGGTGTATTCTTTCAAAAGTTACGAGTGGTGGACTTAGTTTTTTGACGGCGCGTGAGTCGGACGGGTATCTCAAGAAATTTCCACAAAACAGTTTCTGTACCGTCTCTGTTGGGGCCTGCCGGTACTCTGTAAAGCTCTTACTGTGTCTATACTCTATACCAATGGATCCCTATAATGATCTTTTCTTGTTTTTAGGTTATGCTATGATGTAAGGATTAATAATGGCTTGCCTTTGCAGAAACCTAAAGTTATGTAGTGAACATAAAGATTTCTTGGATTAAGGTCTTGATATATTGACAATGACAATTCTTTGCCATAACCTAAAGCTATGTTCAAATACCTAAAGATTTCTAATCTTCAAAGTTTTTACTTATGCTAATTAAAATTTAATTAATTTTATTCTGATGCTAATAACTGGATTGTTAGTTTATTTTTAAGCAGTTTGCATACTTTTGTACTTCAGATTGATCCCTTTGGTTTATTTACCTCCAACTGTTACACAGTCACACAGACTAACTCTCTCGCAGTCTAACTGCTAATTAACACCGAAGACAATGCACCGAACGCACATGCAATGAACCTCACACAAGCTATATAAAATATTTATCTAAGTTTGGTCGCCTGGTTTTAAAGTAGTCCTGGCACGCTAGTAGACAGCTCCTAGTTTAATTTTGACGCATTACAGTATCCAGTTTACTGTTTCTTTCCTAGACACAGCAGAAAAAGCTCTGCTCAAGCAGTCTGCCCAAAATATTAGCAGAACATAACTACCGGCTGCTGACTTTGTGGGCTGCGCTTTCCTGTCGCCGCAGGTTTTACGTTGTTCGGCCGCTGGGCTAATTTGCTCCGAACCTAAGCTTTGGGTTTGGATGCATCTTCGCAGCAACGTTTTAAGGCGAACAGGCGACGAGAAGATGAGAGGCTAAGCCCGCCGTCACCGCGTTGCATCGCTCTGCCTTCGCTCTTCTAGTGGTCTTGGGCTGGAGATGGGAGTCCTTCGCATCTACAGGCGGAGGAATGGCGCGATGCCGAATGTGTGAGCCGTATCCCAACACGACTCCGGCAAACTCGCCATAACCATCTGTCGTCGGAGGAGCTCCGAACTCTATGGACATGGAGGTTCGTCACTCTTGGACTGGGCGCATGTCTGCTAGTGCGTTGGTGTCCATGGAGCTTATAGACCGGTCGACCCCTACTTTTTTGCCGGCGAATTGGTGGAAGTTCTATTTATAGTCAATCACTTCGGGCTTTCGCCCTATTTTTACCGTTCGGGCTTTCGCCCTATTATTACTGTTCGGGCTTTCGCCCTATTATTACTGTTCGGGCTTTCGCCCTATTATTACTGTTCGGGCTTTCGCCTTATTATTACTGTTCGGGCTTTCGCCCTATTATTACTCTTCGGGCTTTCGCCCTATTATTACTGTTCGTGCTTTCGCCCTAAAATTACTCTTCGGGCTTTCGACCTATGATTACTCTTCGGGCTTTTGCCCTATTATTACTCTTCGGGCTTTTGCCCTATTATTACTCTTCGGGCTTTTGCCCTATTATTACTCTTCGGGCTTTCGCCCTATTATTACTCTTCGGGCTTTCGCCCTATAATTACTCTTCGGGCTTTCGCCCTATGACTAGGTTCAGTTTTTTGAAGATACTTAAGCTTAACGTACCCTCCTTCCTTTGTCAGGAGACGTTAAACGGCAGTTGGAGGGAGAAGATAGCGCCGCATTGGTTTTCTCCGAAAGTTGTGGCAGTCCGAAGAACATTTACCCACATCAGCACCTAATTTCATTATTTATGTGATAAGAAATGTCTTGCTTGTATGTTTTACAGTAAATGCTCTCGGCCGTTCGATTTTCTATTCCCCCGCATTTGCCTAAAGTTTTTTGTACAAGCACAGCCACTCACCAACTGACGCATCTGTTTAATCTGTTCAATGCTGTTAGCCCACAGCTGGAGCCACACCTCTGCAGCCCTATCTCGCAGAAGCAAACATCACTATATCAGTAGAACCCTAAGATAATTCAAAATGAAAAGTGGAGCTTCAGTTGCACTGGTCAACATCGGCATCTAAGGATGCTTTATTTCCAATGAAGCCTGATATACATCATCTTGAATATTTGTTTTTCAAATGCCTTATAACTAACTTGGACACCATGACGGTTTCCCCATAAAGCCGGTACTCATTTCCAATACCTGGGTTGAGTGGAATATTGTGCTTCAGTTTTTCCTTATACCCAACGAGGAAATCACCGCGCAAAGCCGGGATTCGAACCCTCGACACCTTCACGGAAGAGCGAGGCCTTTAACCCCTCTGTCACGATGACCACTGGTAGGCAAGTTTATAAGTTATCTTTCTTAAAGAACATGTGAGTAATTTTGCTATATTTTGTTACTGGCTAGTTGGATAGTGTTGGAGAAATCCCCACAGGGTGTATTGGCGGTGATCTTTTCCAATGAGACCCTTATTGCCCAGGTGCTTGTTTCCTCGGAGAGGTTTTTGCCTGTTTCGAGACTTGCTCGCCTGCTATCGACTTGAATGGACGCTTCCTTGCCTTTGGTCGTAAAAACATCGGCATCTACGGATGCTTTATTTCCAATTCAAGCCTGATACACATCACCTTGTACATTGGTTTTTCAAATGCCTTATAACCAACACCAGGACGCCATCACGCTTTCCCCCGGTCAAGACCGGTACCCATTTCAGACACCTGGGTAGAGTGGGGGTATTGTGCTTAGAATTTTTTCTCCCATACCCAACGGAGAAAATCGCCACCAGCGCCGGGACTCGAACCCTCGTTGCCCGCACGGAGTCAGGTCCGAAAGCCACACGGCTATGATGAGCATTAGGATGACTTCAAAGAATGATCAAGTTAAGAAATTTATCAGATATTAGTACCTTAAAGCAAGAGCTTATTGAAACCCATTGTTGGGCAGTCGTACCGACTGCCTTGCTTTGTCAAACCTTCTCCATGGACGGGCAGTCGTGTGTAGTGCTGGTGGTTGGTCGGCGCCACTCGTCGTCTTACCGTATGGGCCTTCGCAGGGGGCTTCGATTGTGGAGTCGCTGGAGTTCGTTGCCTTGTTTATACTGTATCGTTAGTCATTGTTCATTAAAGTTTCCATAGGTTCGGTTTTTAGGGCATTGGGTTATAAATTAGGTTTGCACGTTACCTGAGTTCCTCTCACTCGCGTTCTCCCAGCTGACTTGTTTTAGAGTGTTGTTAGCACTTGTTTTGCTGGGGGACGACTCGACTGTCCACACCCTTGTGAGACTTGATCTCGCTGATTATTGAATTACGTGACTCTACTTGACATTTTAACAAATTGGTATTATTGTCATCCACCACTTTGTGCTGCAAGTTTACACTTTGATGGCACCATTTCCTGAGGTGACTATAGCATAATTTCTGCCAACTTAGTTAAAATTGAGTATAATTGCACTTCTTTAATTGACTGGTTGACTGCTGGCTGATCTGTCTTCTATATTCTTATTTTTTCTTTTTTTTCCCACATAGGATGCAATTGGGGCCTGTCTCCGCCAGCCAACCGGGTCAATGGGTTTCAACGGGCTCTTGCTTTAAGGTGCTAAAAGCTGATGAATTTCTTTACTTGATCATTATTTGAATTTATTAACTCCATCATTCTTTCCTTCTATAATCTTTATTTTCCAGCTTTTCTAGCGATCGGCGAGCGATCCTTGACCGGTACCGCCCTTTGACCTGCTCTGCAAGAGAGTGCGTCAGCAGTCTTCTAATCGGCTAAACGCTGACCGTCCTTTGGGAACTGGAAAAAGGCCACAAGTGCTACAGGGGCTGGCTGGCGTTCTATCTGCAATTTTTAAACTAGTCCGTGGGTAAGCGACCTGTTTTCTTAAGATTCTCCATTTTAGGTTTTAATCTGGCAGCATTTTCGACCCGAGGTACTAGGAGGCCCACCATGTGCCTCCAGCATACCGTCACAGTGTAGTGATCTAAAATTAAACTTTAGGATGTCCTAAAACTATTGAATAAAAAATAAAACCTTACTGTAACTGTAATATTCTCTTCCTAGAACATTATTTTTAGGAATAGGTAATCAAATAGTAGCCTATACAATGAGCCTAGCAATTCCACACCACTCCTCAGTAAACATAGACATCAATGGCATAGCAAACATAGCAATAGCACCCCTAGACATTGATATCAATAGGCATAGCAACATAGCAAAGCATTCCTAGACTAGACATCAATGGGTATAGCAACAAGTAATAGCACCACATAGGTTGAATAGTTCACTCACCTCCGAGATATACTCTTAACTCTGAACCTCTCCTACATGAGGACCAAGTGAGAATAGAGCGGAAGAATAGTGATGAAATAGAAAATTGGAAATAGGAGTTAGTAGTAGGTAGTTAATAGTAGTTAGAATAAGTACTTAGGCTCATTTCTTTATTTAAGGTAACCATATCCAAAAACGGCAAACTTTTTTTCTATGGGACGTACGTCTATGAAAATTTGCAAACTACTNCAATGGCATAGCAAACATAGCAATAGCACCCCTAGACATTGATATCAATAGGCATAGCAACATAGCATAGCATTCCTAGACTAGACATCAATGGGTATAGCAACAAGTAATAGCACCACATAGGTTGAATAGTTCACTCACCTCTGAAATATACTCTTAACTCTGAACCTCAACTACATAAGGACCAAGTGAGAATAGAGCGGAAGAATAGTGATGAAATAGAAAATTGGAAATAGGAGTTAGTAGTAGGTAGTTAATAGTAGTTAGAATAAGTACTTAGGCTCATTTCTTAATTTAAGTACACACTTAGCTGACATCGACTCTCGTTACTACCAATTCCAGTAAGGAACTGGCTCGCAGGTTTTACTATCAGCAGCGTTGCCAACATTAGGTCTGTCTAGCTAGTAACTTACATTTTACACTAAATTACACCCCTCCCTTCTAAATTAGAAATCCTCCCCCCCCCCCTATGTAATCCTATAGTTTTACATTTTACACTATATTGGATCTAGTCAATCCTAAAGATCCATTCTCGCAACAGGTTTCAGAGCCCGGTTAGACTTGCGTGAGATGCTAGCAATTAGAGGATCGTGCGTCATTGCCTCCTGGATGGGAATCGAGTAGCAAGGTGTCTCTGGGTCAGGTTCATTAGTAGGAGGTGTCGGGTATGGATTTCTAGCAGGTTTTGGAATCAACACGGTTTCCTCAGTAGGTTTTTCCATTGGTCCAGGGATGATGTTCGAGCAGGTAATAACTTGGTCCTGGTGTTGACGAACGACCTTTCCTCACTGCAATTGGCACTTGTAGGATACCGGACTCGTTTTCTCAATGGTGGTAGCAGGGATCTATTTTGGGGAGCACGACGTGGATTGACGAACCATAGCGGGTGACCGGCTGAATGTCAACCGAGTGAGAGCCAGGGTGGTATCTCATCTGAGCGTCCTGGCGTTGAGCGACTTTTGGCGCAATTGCTTCTGACGGCCAAAGTAGATCAAGACGAGAGCGAACTTTCCTGCCTAACATAAGCTCGGCGAGTGTAACCCCTGTTGTCGTGTAGGGTGTTAGCCGATAGTTGAACAGGAATCTGTCCAGTGCTAGACGCAGGGGTTCCGTTGACTTTCATAAATTCTTCTTGAACGTTTGTACCATGCGCTCTGCATGGCCATTAGTTGAAGGATGGTATGGTGCGCTCGTAATATGCCGAATACCACATGCCTTCACAAATGTTTGGAATTCAGCCGATGTGAAACACGTTGCGTTGTCCAAAATAATTGTTTCTGGATATCCAAAAATCGCAAAAGTGTGTTTCAGGCACGAGATCATTTCACTAGAGGTTGTAGTAGTTATGGGAAAAATTTCAACCCACTTAGAGCGTGCATCAACGATCACTAGATAGTATTTTCCATCCATTGGGCCCGCGTAATCGATGTGTATGCTATGCCAAGGCTTCGCCGGCCATTCCTATGGATGGAGTTCTGCTTTCGTCGGTGCAGTCGGGTGCTCAGGCACTCGCTGCATGACTTAGACGTTTCTTCTAGGTTTTTGTTTAAGTTTGGCCACCACACATAGCTGCGAGCTAGTTCCTTCGTCCTGGATGATCCTGCATGGCCAGAGTGAAGATCATCCACATTAGCTGGTCTGAGGGCTTGGGGTACAATAATCCTTGCTCCCCAGAGCACACAGACATTTTGTGTGGACAATTCGTCTCTCTTCCTCGTGTACGGAGCGAGATCGGGGTCCCCGATTACCGTCGAAGGCCAGCCTACCTGGCAGTATTTGTAAACTTTCGAAAGTACTGGGTCCTTTAGGGTGTCGTCGCGAATGTGGGTGCTGGTGACCGGAGCTGACTCGAGGAAGTTTACTAGAGATGTCCATTCCGCTGGGATGGACGTTTCTTCCTCGGGAGTTGTCGAGGGTAGACGGCTTTGAGCATCAGCTGTGCTCAACAGTACGCCCGACTGGTGACGCAAGGGTAGAGCCCATCTTTGAATGCGCCCGGATGCCATCGGAGGGATGCTTCTACCAGGATCAAATAGTCCTAGTAAGGGCTTGTGGTCAGTGGTGACTGTGAATTCCTGTCCCCACAGGTAGCAATGGAATTTACGCAGCACAAATACCATAGCAAGAGTTTCGTTCTCAGTCTGGGAGTAGTTACGTTCAGTTGCTGTTAGAGTCCGGGAGGCAAAATAAGCTGGGCATTCAATTCCGTCAATTAGGTGACGCAACACGGCCCCGACACCATTCGCACTATCAGCCACCACCACTATGGGTAGGTTAGGGTCAAAATGTATTAAGGTCTGGGAGTCTAGGAGGGCTTGTTTAGATTTTAAGAGGTTTTATCCTTCAGTAACTCAAGATCGCTGAACTTCGTCTTGGTTATTTTCACATTGGTTTTTAAGAACGTGTAGGAAATGTTTAGCGTGTTTAATAAAGCTACTTAACTTAAACCCTCAATAATTTTTCCTGAATCATTCGGGGCAACTTAATTAAAGGAAGCAACCCTCAGGTTTCGCCATAATATTTCATATTTTATTGTTGAAATTCAGCTCTTACTTTTTTTGTTTGATTTACATCAGTTTATTTATGAGTTGAAGTTCTTATTTAATTTTTGATTAATTGGATTCATTTTATTGCAAATTCGGACGTTAAATATTGTATTCAAGTTAAATAGTGTAGCATGGTTTTTAAGTTATGCATTTCCAGTTCTAAATCCGCAAAAAAACATTTTTAACCAACACTCTTTCTCCAACTGTGCAATTGTCATCTAATATTTGGAGATTATTTCTGTTGCGTGTTCTACTGAGAGCCACGTACAACGGGCCATGACTAAATACAGGTGAGGGCAAGTTGAGGCCCATATTATTGAAGCTTTGTCCTTGCGTCTTGTTTACCGTCATGGCGAAAGCTGTGATCGCTGGGAATTGTCGGCGGGTCATTTTCAAAATGTGATGGAGGATGTTGAGTAGGTCGACAGAATATGGAAGAAAATGGCTATGTCAATAGGGTACGCATGATAAGCACTAAGTTAATGGAGCAGGAAAGGAGGCACTAGGAAGTAAACTAAAACCTTAAATTAATTATGTCATGCACATGACTAAGAGGCCAGTGAATGGAACCTGAGGAGCTCGGGATGCAACTTTCAAATATCTCAACCATCATAATATAAGACATTAGAACTAGTGCAACTTAAACAACTACCTTAACCAAGATGCAGAATAATATACACACAAAACATGATTACAGATATAAAAAACAACGAGAACTTTTACAATGAAGCTTTCTGCTCGCACTGTGTGCTGTGCTCTATGCGGCCTCTCTTCCTGCGTAAACAGTACTGGGATGCAGGAGCGATTACCCGGAAGATACCGTATGGTCGATCTGAAACAATCACTATACTGATTATTTGTTTTCAGAGCGCTTCATTTTAATAATAATGTGTTCATATTGTACTCTATACATACCGAGCATATTTTGTTTTATTCTGCTGCAATAAATTTTTTGGTCTTAATCGCATGAATTTTAGTCACCCAAAATGTAATCATTAACGATATACAACTTTGAAATGTATGATGCTGAGATCCGTTATTTTTAAGGGGTACCATTAGGATGGGTATCTTTGTCATTCACATCTGTAAAGAAATTAAAAGAAAATTTAGAATCCCGTCATTTTTGACGGGCGTATGCACTAGTTAATTATAACGGCTGTGTAACGAAGTATTAATGTATGTATATCTTGAAGTGTTTTGTAAACTTTTGCTCACGTATTTATTATCCATCTTCGCATATAGTTTTTCTATTAGCGGTTTCAGATATATATTAACCTTTTTATACTATTGTTTAAATGAAGTCAATTTTTCAAAATTGTAAGTGATCTGGAAATGTGGAATCTAGCGATTTAATCAACGTGTTTCATTTTACCTATATATGTTCATCAATTAAAGGCATCTGCATTTCTGCATCAAGACATTTCAAAAAATACTGTAATTTCATCTAATGTGTTAATCTTTAAGGAAATTAATGTTTTCTTCTCTTATTCTCCCCTAAAATGTTCATCTCAATCTTGTGTGGTGCGATTTATCATTTCTTACGCTCGTGAGTATATTATGACAGCTTCGCAAGATTTAGTAAGGATAGTACCTTGGTCAGGAGTGAAAAGGCAAAGGGTTTTTCACTTTTAAGTTTAAAGTCCAGAATAATTAAATTTATGGCAAGAACGAAATTCCTGCTCTCGACCCCCTCGCCTCCGGACTTCCACTCCTATCCTGCGAAAAGAAAAAACAAGAACACAAGCATTAGTTGAGACGTACACGGATTTCAATCAATAAGTAACGGCTGAACACCATTGGCTCAGCACTGATCCGCTAGTCAAATTTAAGTTACCCTAAATAAGTAATATAATTACCCTAGAGAAAGCGTCAACCTTTGGTCTCGAAAATATTTAGGCCAAGTAAGGTAGAAGTGCAAACCGTTAAAGACAATTAGAAAATAATTAAGGGAGAGTCTATTAAATGAATGGAGTCGTCTCCTATACGGCTAGAGCGAAAATTCCTCTTAATGACTGAGGTGCATAAAGAAGGTCCAGGCTACCTATGCACCCACCTATACAGGTCGTCAGGAGTAGCGCCGAAATTGCTCTCGCTATCCTCCACGTCTCCAGCTCCGAGCCCATCCCACGTCGAAGATCTACGGGATCATGTTCTCGTGGATAGCGTCCGGGTGGAACTCAAAAAGATGCCTTGGTGCATTACTGAGCGATTCTTGCCCAGACGACCTCCCCAAGGTCCCCAATCTTCTCCGGATAGGTGAAGAGAAGTTCGAAGAGAGAATCCACAAGAAGAAGTTCCAAAACCCACTCCAATCGCTGTAGAAGAAGATGACTTCTCCGAGCTTCGAAAAGGGTGGAGAACCTCCGTCAAGAAAACTGGCTGATCCTGCCACTCTAAGGGTCAAATCTGTTCTGCTGCAACAGTTTAGATATGAGGATAAATAGTACGTGTGTTAATTTCAGAAGGTGCAGTCGCTTTTGAGGTAAAATTTTTAGTATGGAGGTCATCTCTGATGGCATGATTTTTCTTCTAAATCGGTTAGCTAGATAGACCCGGACGCTACTTTCTGTCAGATCCAAGGGTGACTCTTTTTACAACTTTGAAGAAGATAAATAAACAATGAAAGACATTTTATAAAAAATTTAGAACAACAGCCTTATCTAGGTGGTAAATTTCACGTATTTCTCCAATTGTGTTGTAAATGTTTTGGTTGCCGTTGTAGAATAATCCTTTTCACGTTTCTGACTCAGGGTGTACTCTTTTGTGCTCCTATTATTAGCAAGGAAGTATCACGAATTTGTGGTGTGATACAAAATATTTCTCCGAGTCCCTTGATTGGCAGACTAATTGATACGTAGGAGTGAAAAAATAGTTCTGAATGTCAACCTCGTAGTTTTGGACGCAGTATTATTTTGATCGACGTTTTAATTTAAAAAATTACTTATACCGAAAGTTCCTGAGCTCGCATTTCAACGAAGTGTGCACTAAAAAGAGTGTTTTCGATACTAGATCGTCACTAAAATTTTTCTTCTTTTCTATTTGTAGTTACATTTACCATCAAATCTAGATTAAGCAACAACAGGAATACATTGCCCTCAATCATTTGTTTAGACTAGGGCCATGGGTATTACAATTTAAACATTACGAGACTCTCGTGCGTGTACCAACTAAGGATCCTTACTTCAAGATATTTTAACAACCAACGATGATGTGCTCATTGTACCCTCTTCATTGGAAATAAACTTTTTTTATTTTCATTCGCACATTTACCTGTGCGGGAATACATGGACAAATGATACTCCCAAACATAAAGAACAGATCATTAGATTAGATCATAGGTTAGTTTTAAGCCTCCCTAACCTCTACAAAAAAAGAGCCTATCGATGAGAGGAAGGCACCATTTAGTATTGATATTAGGGAATGCGGAATCTATGCAGAAGGGGCATAGAAACAGTAAGTTGGGAAAGTTCATGAAACAAGATAAAAGTTGAAGAACAAAGTAGTAGGTGCTGAAAAACAGGACAGCAGTGAACCGAAAAAGGTGGTCCTTAACAAAGCAAAAAACATTTAATTTAAAAAAAATAAGGCCTACGTAACTCAGAGCTTGGGCCCTCACACATTTTCTCCCTGTGAGCGCCAATTCCCATAGATACAATGGTTGTATCCCCCTAAGGGGACACGAGGGACAAAGTTAGGCGGACGTCACATCCAAGGTTTCATGACTCAACACTTTGACTGCGATGACCCACCGTCGGCCATGGCGGGGATTTCCATAGTGCTGTTGACGGCCAGCGTCACAAACTCAACTTTTAAAAATTTAATTAAAGCTAAATGAAGGCACGATTCAGTTCATGTTCGCTACTTTCAAAATTTAAAATTAGAGTTGAGTGATGAAATAAAGTTTAACCCATTGCGCTCTCGTGTTAATAAACTGTGCAACATCAAATCGTTGAGCTAAGCTGCTGCAGAATCAAAAGCCTACACTCTGAACAAATCCTCCCTGTTTTGTCTTTATTATCCTGTCTATTTTCACTCGCCAATTACTTCCTATCCTAAACCTAATCGTGAATCACACATGTGTTACTTTCTACCTTGCCGGTTTTGGGGAATTACTCGAGTATCTCACACAACAAATGCAATTAAGCTTGTCATAAAAATTACGGTAACGCATCAACGGGTTTTGTTTCATATTTTATTTATTCATATTTTTCATATTTTCATATTTTATTTATTTTTCACAAAAAACATGAAAACTTCATCTGGAGTCTGGAATTTGAGACTTACACATTTCCACAGCATACGATGAAATGTACAGAGCAATTCAAAGCAACAAACACGCAAATGTCACAGAATTGATAGAAGTAGAAGTTCGACTCTAGGTAGGGTCACAGAAATTAACTTTTTTCTTTCAAGGAGAAGCATTCGGCATTATTGTCACAGTTCAGGCGTTTCGAAGAGAGGAAGGCATTGTTTTGTATCGACTTAAGAAAACGCAAAATCTGTATGCAAAGTGCAGGGAGACGCTAAGTTGAAAAAGAAGTTTATGAAACATGATAAAAGTTGATGAAGAAAGTAGTAGGTGCTGAAAACATGACAGCAGTGAACCGAAAAAAAGTTCGAAACAAAACAGAAAACTTTTCTTTTAGAGCAAGGAGGCTTACCTAACTGTTAGCTTGGTCAAGTCACTAAAATAACAAGTCATTTCCCCCAAGTACATTTTACTTTCGGTAAAATCAATCATATCATAGTTCAGACAAAGCTCGAAATGCTCAACTCTTTACCCGAAAGTGAAGATCATTGAATTCTACAGCAAATTGTACGCTCCAGACAGACATCTATGAAGGCGCTGCGACAGCGCGACGACAGCAACTGCACGCACACACGCGACACAGTCCGGCCAGCCGTGCTTAGTGACAGGCCTCAGGTTGTGTCTTCCTCTGGTAATAATGCTAGGACAGTGCGACAAAAAACTGTCTGGGACGGGCGGTGGTCGCCAAATGTTGGTTGCTTTGCACGCCCGATGCGCCACACGCTTCTTGCTCATACAACACTATAAAAGTGAGTCAAAAATTAACATGGTCGACGTTAAAGTGTAACAGTAACTGTTGACGAAACAAATAATTTATACGAACGCACGGCATCCGTTGCGGCGCATCAAAATCGTAGAGATTAAAATTTATATACAGGGTGGCGCATAAGTAACGCACACTTTAAAAAAATTAATAATAAATTAACTATGAAAGGTATAACGATAGGGTTAATTGCAAACGATAGAGGAACTCTTAAAGTTTATTTACATGTCGTATCCTGTCTTCAGATACCCAGTGTATATTGCGGTAAAAAATCTTTAAAATTTACCTTCAAAAGGGTGCGTTACAAATGCGCCACCCTGTAGTATTCACAATAGGTACAAATGAAAACCGCAAGATCTTGAAGATTAGATTATTAGTTAGTTTAAGCCTCCCCATCCGCAACAAAGGCGATCCAAAGAGATGAAAGAAGAAGGCACTATTTAGTATGGAGTTAAGGGAACGCGGAATCTGTGCAGAAAGGGCATAGAAACAGTAAGAGAAGAAAGAAGTTTATGAAACATGAACAAAGTTGAAGAAGAAAGTAGTAGGTGATGGAAAAACAGGATAGCAGTGAACCGAAAAAAGATGGTTCTTAACATAACAAAAGCATTTTATGTCAATAAAAAGAAGGCCTTCCTTACTCTCAGCTCGGGCCCTCACATTGTCCCCCTGGGAGTGCTAATTCCCATAGATACAATACTTGTATCCCCCTGAGGGGGTCAAGATTTTGAATAAATATTAGAAATTTTTACAGGAGACTTTTCGCAATGCAATCCCAAGTACAGAAATTATACGGACCACAAAACAAACATCACAATTAAAAATGATACAAGTTGTCTTCAAAGATTCCTTCTTACCGCTAAGACGCCATCGCGTGAAGGTACAGGCGAGAAAAAAAAATACATCAAATGGTGATTATACACAAATTAGGTTTTACCTATTATATAACAGCGCTTATATAATGGAAAAGGCAATCGTGGGGAATTTTTGTCAAGTTCTCTTGGAGGTCCAGGCAAGAGGACAATGGCCAGTGCTCTGTTATTGTTCTCCACAAGAGATTTACTCGGTACAAGTGATGAAAACCTCAACGTTTAATTATTGATAACAGAATGAGACGTTAGAGCATTGCTTAAAACAAAAGACAAAAATATACTTCAGACTAATTACGCCCTATTTTTTTGATCAAGATAATTTCATTCCTACTAAATTTCCCCATTGTGTAAACTTCAACACCCTTATATAAGAACGCAACACTGGGTGCATGCGGTAGTCACCGAATAGTCACAATCTGAAGTACAATCGGCGTGGTCAAGACGCTCCTGATGTAGAGGGTGAACGACCTGGTGTTGTTGCTTCTTCAACCATTGAGTTCCGTTTGCAGCGAGTGAAGCAGCTGTCTTACTTATTTACTTCTCATGCAGTGGGTATCGGTGGTACGCGTAGTAGTTCGAACTTTATATTGGCTAAATTTACATAGAGATATATTACAATTACTGAGCACAAGAAGATTAAAATTCGGATTTAAGGGGTAACTAATGTAGGGCACTACAAGGGGATCTCTGCCATCGTATTATTTACGGGTCAACAAGGAGAACCGCATTATTGCAGCAATAGTTGCGACTTATTACAAAATGTTCAGCAACGATGACACGTCAACCTACCGTTAGTCACTTAGTATTTAATGTTGGACAATAACGAGTCGAGGTCAACAAACAGAATTAATGATCAGCAGTTCGGAGCTATTCATTCGTACACTCATGCTGGAGTGAGAAGAGAAAGAAAAAAGTTAATTTCCAATAAAGATGATACATGAAATACATAATCTTAGGTTTTAAAGTATCTTACAGTACGATCCTTAGTTGAAATATGCACATAGGTATCTTAAAACCCGTCAATTATCGAAACAAATGATTGAGAGAAAAGCATGAAAAGTATATTCTCATAGTAATGCTACACAAGTAATGCTTACAAAAAATAGCAAGAAAGAGTTCACCGGACTCAAAACATGTTCAGAAATTGTAGTACAACGTTGAGCAATTGAAGCAAAATTGAAGCAATTCGAGAAATAAACTGGAGGATTAGCGTGCATTCATAAGAGGTGGAATGTTCACTTCACGATCAAGCTTAAAAATTACCCGCAAACATAATATAGAAATGAAGTATTCACGATTAACGAAACTGATGTTCACAACGTCAACAATATGTACAGCAGAAACGTTCAGCAGA
>JACJUY010001817.1:29304-47682 GCA_014220935.1 Platorchestia sp. MABIK
AGGATATTCCAACTGCTGAAATATTCCGATACGTAAGTTTTTGAATTTTTTAGATAATCAAAATTTTTGAGACATCAAAATCGATTAGATCATTTAATTTAAGGAGGTTTTGAGGGGTTATCGGAATTATTGTGGTATTGGAAGGGCGGAGAAAATGAAGTTATTCTAGACTACTATTTTTTTTATTCAGTTCAGCTCATTAAAATCGTTAAATTATTATGAGTTTGATGTTATTCAGAAATTCAACAATGTCTGCATAGCAGCACCACACCAATGTCGCATCAGAGCATAACATAAAGTGTGAAGTAAGAGGCAAGAAATCAAGCACAGCAGGACCGTATAATGATTACACTAAGCACACGAATCCTACATTAGAGCATAACATCCAGAGTAAAGTAAGAGACGAGAAATCGTGCATAACAAGACCGTATGATGATCACACAAATCCTATATCAGAGCATAACATCAAGTGTGAAGTAAGGGACAAGAAATCAAGCATAGCGGGACCGTGTGATGATCACATTAATCTTACATCAGAGCATAACCTCAAGTGTGAAGTGAGATACAAAAAATAGCGTACAGCAGTACCACACTAATGCTGCATCAGAGCATAACGTCAAGTGTGAAGTAAGAGACAAGAAATCAAGCACCGCGGGACCGTATGATCGCTCCTGTACACTCCGGTAGAGCGACGAGCGACCGCTCAGCGCCCGTTACACATCGCGGCAGCTGTGGAGGTGCAGAACGCGTGAGGTCGCTGAACACTGGGAGCACCACTGCAGCCGAGAGCTTCTTTATGTGTATTTAACATTTTTATGGTGACATAGCGAGCTAAGCTGCACTTGAATATGACGTGGGCGGCAGCTCCAGCTACCACACTGATGTTCAAGAAATGAAGACCTAAATCCATTTTGACGAAAAAATTCAATCAAAAAAGAGAATTCTAAATGAAGGGCGCTCAAATACGCCGAGGCTGGTTTGCTTGGAGGTGATTAGTTGTTATAGTTGTTTTTTGCTTTATATGGTGTATCTTGCAGCTTATTTTATCTGTGCGGTTTTCGGGTCATGCGAGGAGCGGAGTCATGTAATTTTGATTTGTTTAAACCAACGTTTTTCACATAGTTTCTTCAAAATGTAAGACCGCACTTTTTTTGACCGCTGGTGTGCTTGTATATGACTTTGTGTGCGTTCTTAGAGAGGTGAACGTATGTGTACTTGTAGGTGTGTGTGCTTTTGCTGGGGTGAGTGCATGCGTGCTTCTATATGTGTATGTGTTCTAACTCAAAATATTGATAAGCATGTGTATGTAAGAGATCAGGAAGATCAGAGATCTTCAGGAGATCAGGATATGGAAGATCAGAGATCTTCCAGGATGGAGATCAGGATATGGAAGAGATCAGGAGATCAGGACAGGTGGTTGTTCCCTATCATTTAGGGTTGGGAGAAGAGTGTGTTAGGTAATATATCAGAAACTGAGCGTATCTAGAATTGAATAAACAAGAGAGTGTGCAAGGAAGTCCATCGTAAAATATGTACCATGAAGGGTCTCAGAAACATAGAATAAAAGGTAGTGTATCAAAAAACAAGACATCGGAAGATTTATAAGAAGCAAAACATATCAGAAACATCTTTCGAAACACTGATTAGAGAAATCAATAGTAGAGTGTGCCACAAAGAGGCTTTGAAGCAGGAAATATAATAGAACGAGATGAGAAGCCATAAAATGCATTCCAGAAAATCAAAATTACATCTCACACACAGTTGCAGTAAGGACTGCTTGCCACAGTCACTATGGAGTCTTAGTAAGCAGACTATATCTGACCACTGACATAGACTCATCGCATCGCGTGGCAAAGTTACCTTCGTGCCTACGAATTTTCTTGAAATTCAGCCCCATGTGAGTGTCTGTACATCGCATGCATGCAGCTCCGCATTAGGTGTACGCTCAAGGTACCATTACGCCACACACAACCACTTTGATGTAGCGGTGTTGGAGCTCCACGATGCTTGGGAACGCCATTTCAGATCACAGTAGAGGAAACAAAATAGGGACATTTCTCAGGGAGAAAATACACCTCCTTTCGTTCTGTTATTTCAAGGCTTTATTTCAAATAATCTTATGACGTCACCAAAACGCAATGTCGTTAGGCCAATAGTGGAGCCAGATTTGAGGATAGCAGTGCTACCAAATGCAATATGAGCGCTGCTATTGGTTCGTTGCCGTGACGTCAGCAAGCCACACCGTCAACAAAAAAAGACTGGTTTGAACCTACCTTGTTTCCTATACCGTGTTTCAGATCCACTCCTTCTTTGGAGCCTGTACGGGAATGGCGTCTGGCGTCTCAGGACTTGGTAGGATCCCGTGAATAGGCCCCTCGGCTCGGTTCTAACGCCTCATTTTATACTATACACTTCTGCTCTTTTCTCTTTCGTTCAACATTGTGTTATTTAGTTTTTATCCTGTTTTATTACGTTTGTATACGGGATAAGTGCATGACGTCATGGGATTTTTGGTAGCAACATGTGAATAGGCCACTCAGCTCGGTTTTATCGCCTCATTTTACTCTATTCACTTCTGTTCTGTTCTCTTTCGTTTAACCTTGTTTCATTTTGTTTTAATTCTGTTTCATTATGTTCCATTCTATCCCATGCCATTCTAGTCTACTGTAATCTAGCAGCAGTGTGAGGCCGCCGGTCTTGCATGAGCGGCCGCATCCCGCCAGTAGGCAACCACTGCCCGGAACCGCCTGTGGTATTGAGGGCACAGCTGACGCCTCCGGAGGATGCCCCTTTCTGGGTCAGGGCGCAGCGGCGCGAGGGAGGCTGCGGTCATCTCAAGCCGGCGGCGGGAGAGATCGAGGCCAGAAAAATCGACTGCTAGACACAGGAAAGGACGTCATGCCAACACAAGGGGAGAAACATGATAGAACCCAGAAACAAAAGAGTGGGTGTGCGCGAACGACAAGCAGACAGTAGATAAAAAATCGTCAAGGTAGGAAAAGAGGTCATTCTTTGCATATTGAACGTGGTTGTAAGAACCGGGAATTAAAGAAGAGGTTCGTTTGAGCACGAATGAGGCGATGGCTGGTCGCATGGATGATAATAGCTGGAAAGGAGGCCATGCAACGCGTTTGGAAGAACGATGTAATTTCGAGAAAAATTGTGTCTTTCTGAATCGGTGATATTGAAATAAAGTTCAGTAATTCATTTCCAAAAGCAAAAAGAATATTGTGTTAAGTTATCTAGCAGAAAAACTTAGTGAGATCATTTGGAAGAAGAGAAGCTTGAAAAACAAGAACAACGCTTGAAGACTCAAGAAAGGGATGTAAATACTGTGACAATATTAATGTTGTGATTATGTTAATGTGAATTCACAGCATTAAGCCTTGCATTATTTAAAATGCTTTGACTGCGAAGCGAATTTTTCGCAGAAAGAGGGTTAAAATATGCAATTGAAAATAACACACAAAGTGCGGTAACCAGACATTCTTTTCATAGATGTGGTAAGAAGAAATATAGAAAGACGGTCATTCTAACGAGTGTGGGATAACACAAACGCATTATTTGAAGTAAATCATGTTTGATACGGTGAGTAAAAAGAGTAATGATAAAATTGAAAAAAATCATGCTGAACTAGGCGAATCTATGTATTTTTAAGAACCAGTGAAAAATACTTCTCGGTTTGACTCCATGACGAGGGATAGAAAAATAGTCATGACGTTGTCGTTGCTTCAACCAATAGCTTGAACCAACGGCCATATAGTCGTTGCTTGCGCCGATGACATATGAACTAATGGAAAATGGTGTACTTCGTATCATGAGATGTTAAGCATAGTTTTGTTGCGGCATGAGTTGGCGCCACGGATGAAAATCGTTTAAATTCGAAAAATAAAGTCAAGTAAATTAAATATAGAAAGATACTGAAACCACGAAAAAAGGTAAAAATGTGCAGACTGGAGAGAAAAAATAAAAATATGCAGACTGCCGAGAAAAAAGGCGTGTGAATGTTTGCCAGCATAGGTAGTCATCATAAGTAAAGGATGTAGAACAAAAATACCTGTAAGGAGATAAGTGCAGATGGCGCCCTGAGGCTAAGGAAAAACTCCACTCGCAAAAAAGTGTTGTTCTTCTTTCGTTGAGATTTGGCCCATGGTCAGGAAATTATTAAGTCGTGATGGTAGATCGCCACCAATTAAACGATAACAAAACTACTTCTTACCAATTAAAGTGAGTCAGTGGGGAGGGAGGGGGGGCCTAGTGGGAAGAAGAATACGACAGCGAACCAATTGACGATCATCAAATTCGCATGATAGTAGTGGGAGAATGCTATAATTTATCCAACTTAGTAAATAAAGAAGGTCCGAAAAATTACAACGCTCTTTTTTATGAAAGTTTATCGATTTGGATTTCGACATTGGTATGGATATCATAAGAGCGAGTTTGGTTGCTGAATATTTATTATATAAAGGTGGTCGTTTTACGAATATATGTATTGCGCGGCAGTAATTTGCAGAGAAATATGTAGATGCACAACATCCGTTGATCAAAATAGTGCATTTTATGGCTTTCGAATGTTTTTTGAAAATACCCAGTCAAATTGACTGCAGTAGAAATTATATGAGGTATAGAGCTGAGCAATTGAAAACATCTGTTGAGATAAACCCGCTAGTATCCCACAAGTTAGAGTGTTGCATGTATTTTTTTCATGTTGTTTTTACGATTCATACGCCTTAAGTTTCTTGCAATCTTTTTCTCACGTATTTTGTTCAATAATTTTCAGATGACCTTATTTTGTTGACCGATTTATTTGTTGATGATGAGTGAATGTATGAAACGTCCAAGTTTAGGTTTTGAGTTACATAGTAATTTTGAAAGAATAAGTATTATCCATGAGATTTTGGGTTCTCTATTTTCAACGGAAGTTAAGGTATCCCCGTGGGAAAAATTCCGATGCTATAGTTTTTGGCATAGAGAAGAGTGTTGTGACGTCATACGAATTGCATCAGCCATAAAAATCTGCTGACGGCATTCTGGTCAAGCAAGCAAGATGCTGCCACCGGTGAAGCTCATTTAGAAGTACGAGACTGTACGGTAACCGTAAAATTCCGCCGTAAAAACCTGAGTGTCTCACGGCGCGTCCAAATCAGCATTGCTCTATGCAGCCAGTTAAACCTGAACAGTGATAAACTGACAAGCATTATCTTACACAAGTAATAAAAGGTTCATATTTTTAAATTGAGGAAAATTCTTCCGCATTGCACATTAGTGAAAACGTAACAAGAATTTTCTTACGCAAGCAATGAAAGAATCATGTTTTAAAAATTGAGGAAAATACTTCCAAATTGCGTATTAGTGAGAAACTGACAAACATTTTCTTACACAAGAAATTAACAAAATCTTTTCAGAATTTTGGAAAATACTTCCGTGTTGCAGTTTTATGCGAACCAATGACATTGATCATAGAAAGCATAATGGTCGCACCGATAAGGAGGAAGGAGCAACATCTGGTGGATGAATTGTGAACAATAGGAGCAGTACTTGAAGATCACATGAAGACTGGTGGTACGGGGCTGGCAGAAGAATGCAGCAGGAAACCAATTAATAGGGGCAAGTTTAACAGCAGCATGACACGCCAGCAAGCAGGCTTGTGCAAGGTTTTTCATTTGAACATACCCAACAAAATTGGCCAGTTCTATGTCCGAAATAGTCTTGCTCTCACTAACGCGTACAAGCACTCAGTGCACATGCAAAAATCATTATCTTAACGAATTAATTTTATGATCATAAGACATCGGTAGATTCTCCTACACGGTCCAACTTTTTCGCTACTGCATCTATCTTTTTACCGCCCAGTGCTAAGGCTATACTTGGACGACTGAAATCATGGATACCCCGGGGAAAAAATTAGATATACTCGGTGATACGCGTATTATACGTTGACATGTGCGTTAGAGCAGCTGTCACTGGAGACGCCACGACTCCGGTAACTCTGGGTTATCCAGTTCTCACAGAACCCGTTCCCCGGCCGCAAGACATACAAGTCAGGGGATATCATGACGTCTCCAGTTGTTTTACAGCGGCATCTGAGCCTTTAGGGTGTTGTCGTTGTTCGTTGACTTCTGGGATTGACGGCGTTAAATGCGTCATGCTTTTTTTATACATAACTTGGTTGTCTTAGTCTTCAAATGCCTAAAATCATAAAGTTCTTAATTGTTTTTCAGTGGCGTCAGTATCTGATTTCTCAACTCGCAATTCTCCGAACGATGTAAATGGAGCGATTTTTCCCAAGATTTATATCTTTGAATAGGTCACCTATCAAATTTAATCTGATATTAAACCAATGGAGTGTTAGACACTAGACAAGTATTTCAATAATTTTATTCTTCGACTCATGTCTCCTAAACCGACACTATTTTACTCACTTTGATTAACGTCAATAACATAAGAAATCCGAATAAAAGAATGAAATAACGCGACTCAGAGAGTACTTTTATTTAAAAAAATTATGCCAGTAGACGAAATTTCTGACAAGTTGTTTTTTGTTTGCGTTACCATTAGCTGTCAATAAATTTTCTGAAAAAAACATTCTGTCAAGATTTTCATTACCCTTGAATAAAACTCTAAAAAATTAGGGTTCTGTTAAGATTTTCATTACCTTTAGATAAAACCACTGAAAAAGTCGCGTTCTCTTAAGTTTTAAATTACCGTTAGATCAAACTACGGAAAAAGCAGTGCACAAATCAATTAAAGTTATCATTGATGTTAGGTAGGAAGTAGAAAAAGCCAAAGCTCTCCGGCGCGGAACTGACGTCGGTTCCGTAAAGTGTTTGTATAAAAGTTGGATAAAAACTGGAGAAAATTGGTATTTGTCAGCCAAAAACTCCATAGAATTGCCGTCTATGGGTAGCAGACCGAGAAGCAGGCATGGTGTTGCTTTTTTAAAAGTTGTCGAAAATTTTACTCAAAACAACGCATTTTACTCGACCAATAAAATTTCCTGGTGATAAATTTTCATTGAGTAACAAATGCGCCACATGATAAAATATCATCGATGAACAAATGCATCACGAAAAGAACTTTAATTTCGCAGCATCTGTGATATTTGACAAAGTTTTATCGTAAAAACCCATGTTTCACGTAAAAACAACATTTCCAAACGAGAAAACTTGAAAATGCATGAAAGTTTGTCTCGTTCCTCTAATAAAATATTCAATTACAGATATATAAAGTTCATTTGCTAATTTTACAGAGACGCAGATCGCAGTTTATTAAAACATGAAGCAAATCTACATTTTTTAAATCATTCTCATGTAAAATATGCTCGATAAAGGATAGACAAGAATAAATAAGCTATAGAAATAAACTAAAGTCCATGCGCAAATCACAAGAGAGTTTCAGACAATGGGATATTTTGCAGAACAAACAAACATGTTTACACACATATATTTGAAATGCAAAAAAAAAAGAAAATGGGTAAACAATCGTTTCAAATTTGTGAAACGACTTCTTTCTACTTTTAAAACGGATTTATTAGCGTTTGCGTGTGCAGATCAGCGATCGTGACTGATTTTTTTCTTAAGCTTCAACTACCACTCCTGTGTTTGTGACGACATGCGAGTTGGGGAATGACCCTAGAATTGGCCATTTGGCTTGGTCTGCATACCTTTTTCTATTTTAGTGTTGGTTCAGAAGAATACAAAATATTGATTTTCATTGCGATAATAATCACAGTTTAGAATAAAGATTCCTTTACATTGTGGACATTGGCGCCGGCAATAAAAGTTGGCACTCCAACATAAAACAATCACTTCACTACAGAAAGAAATATCGTTAAACGACAATTAGACCTTTGACAGTATGAAATAAAATAATGCATAAGCATCTTCCTTTCATTTAGGAACACAGCCAGTACACCTTAATAGTGCTACTCGCATGTACAGGGTGGCGCAAGAGTAACGCACACTTTAAAAAAATTAAATATCAATAAACTATGAAAGGTATAACGATAGAGTTAATTGCAAACGATAGAGGAACTCTTAAAGTTTATTTACATGTCGTATCCTGTCTACAGATACCCTGTGTATATTGCCGTAATAAATCTTTAAAATTTACTTTCAGAAGGGTGCGTTACTAATGCGCCACCCTGTATTACTGGAGTGAAACTAGAGTGAAAACGCACTACGTGATGTATGTAGATATGTCGTATGACCGCAGCAGGACTCAGCAACAGAATTCCGCACATTTTACACACAAGCTCCTCGTTTGCAGAAAATTCCGATGGAAGTTTTAGGTCTACGCTCGACAAAAATGCAGTGTTCCCCTCCCAAGCTTTCTGCAGAACAAACTTGGCGGAAGAAAGCGTCAATATTTTTCTACAATGTTTAGCGTTCCGCGTGAACGGCCACGGCGCATCTACGCTATGTGTCTTCGCTCTGCAAAGGAATCTGTAGTTTTCCTTTTTTGTTGAAATATTTGCCCTATTTTACACCAGCTGTTTGCCTTGACACCATTACCTGATTTTACACCATTAATTTTCCATGGAAGATTTTTCCCATTTTGAACCAGCAGCTCCAGTTTAAACAATTTTAGTTTCTACTGGTAACGATTTTTGAAGAAGCATTTTTAAAATTTGATGGCTGAAAATATTGTTGACATTTTTTTCAATATCATATGTGCAGTACCCGTTAGCATTTTTCTTAATTTAATGTCAATTGTTTTCATTTAAACAATTTTACTACTGCATACTAGCAGATAATGTAAGGACGTTGGTGCATTTTCTTAATATACATCGGCCGTCGCCTTCTCAGATAGTTTCACCAATTTGAACCTGTTTTTTCGTTTAAACCTTTTCGCTGTTTTAAACCTGATGTTTTCATGTGAATATTTATACCATTTATACTCGAAGTTCTCTGAAGTATTTATTATTAAAAAAAACGGTTTTAATTTAAAACTGCCATCATTTTCTACCAGCTGCTTTTCTTGACGCATTTCTACCGTTTTTAAAACGGACAGCATTCGTTTAAATATTTCCGATATTTCACGTCGATAATTGTAGTTTTAAGTTCTTCCCCTACTTTGTTCCAACAATATTCGTAGAGACATTTTTCCTATCTCTTACGAGTATTTTTCAGTGAGGCATTTTTTCTACTCTGAATAAAAATCAAATAAGACACGCAATTCGACCTTGGCTTCAATAATCGACAGGAAACCTAAAATGTCAAATCATTCAAAAAGTCTGTTGTTACACACTGAAACGTACAAGAAAATGTTGCAGCTTCCGCATTAAAACAATTTAGGTAGCAACTCGTTGCTCCGTAATACTTGATGACAATAGTGAGTTTCCCTATCTATAGTAGGAACATTTTCATTAATGTTTAATAGCCGCATAAAAACTTTCAATTGCATATTTTAATTATCTTTCCAAATCTAGTATTGGCACTGCCACGTTATCCAAAGTATTTACCCTTCTAAGAACCTTGTCTTGAACCTAATCCTCCTTCTGGTTTCATAGTGCATGGATTATTACTAGTATGTTGAGTAGCTTCAAACTCCCTAGCCCCAACGAAGGCGATCTCAAAAATGCGAAGTGAAGGGATCATTTAGTTCGGATTGTTAAAAATGAGGAATCTATGCACAATGTGTGTTCTCTCACACAATACCCATCGCATAGAAATAATATGTTAAGAAGGAAAAGAAAGAAAAGACAAATATGAGATTGCAAAGATGAACAAAAAGTAAAAGGAGAAGATACTAAAAGATGAACGAAAACGAAAAGGAGAAAACTAAAAGGAGAAGATACAAAGTATGCACCAAAGACAGAAGTCCCAAATTTACAGCAGAGGTAACTTCACAGAATCTCCCGTGGATCCCTCAGGAGGATACAATTATTGTATCTATGGGAATTAGCGCTCCCAGGGGGGAAATGTGAGGGCCTGAGCTGAGAGTTAGGTAGGCCTTCTTTTTGTTGAAATGAAATGTTTTTGTTATGCTAAGGACCATCTTTTTTCGGTTCACTGCTGTTTTGTTTTTCAGCTCCTACTACTTTCTTCTTCGATTTGATCTTGTTTCATAATCTTCTTTCTCAACTTACTGTTTCTATGGCCTTTCTGCATGGATTCCGCGTTCCCTCAACTCCATACTAAATGGTGCCTTCCTCCTTCCTCTCTTTGGATCTCCTTTGTGGCATATAGGGAGGCTTAAACTAACTAATAAACTGAGAATCAAATCTATCCCCTGTGGGGGCGCTTACCTCTACAGCAAGGAATTAATGAACCTAACAAAAGTAAACCTGTCACCTGAGAGGCATAATGAAAGAAGTTTAGTAATGAGTGGCTCACATTTAAACGGGAATTGACACTGAAAGCTTACGGCAATCATAAGCTAATTTGATTTATTGAGCCCTTGGAGCTCAATTCCGTAATCAAATATAACTACAATGTGCTAACGCATGTAATTAAACTAAATGTTTATTCAGCAGGATTTAAAATACACACACAATCAAAAGTTTCCTTGGGGAGAACGAGCCCTAACTTTGATGGAATGAAACAGATATTTTACGTTGTTATGAAAGTCGCCGAACAATTATTAAATAAAAAAAGGGCATCATCATAGAATCAAGTGTGCAACTGTATGTAATGTTGAGATCTTTGACGGAGTCAACCTTTGGGGAATAACTTCAATTGTGATTAATTCAATTAATTAAGAAAAAGGTTGACTGGCATAAGGAATTAACTCTTTCATTCGTTAAAATCACTGACCTGCTTAGAAAAGAAAGAACTATTTTGGCCATAATTATGCCACATGTAGTAAATGACCACTTTAGACGATTTAATTTGGCTGTAAACCTGTTCTGATTAAATTAAAGATCTAATTAAGCTCTCTCGAGATAATATTTACTTTATGTTATAACTTGAGTATCGTTAGTGACTGATCATTACACATCAACATTACCCTCATGATCAGCTAGTAACTGATCACCAGACTCCCGCATCACCCTCATGATGAACTGGTCATCACTATCACCACGATCACATGTGACTGCCCAGCATCGATACGCTAACAAAGCAAACCCAGGCCCTCATTGAACACACAAGAGATATTTTTGAGTTTTTGGACTTGCAGAGGACGTGCGCATTGATGTTACTAGAACAGAAGAAGCAAAAACTGGAAGTACGACGCTGTGTTTTTCTCCTCAGTGTCTGTCTGCGCTCTCTCCTTCGTAGGCGCTCGGGACAGGCTGCACAGATGTTTTGATGGACTGTTAAAGTTGTTGTTAAAGTAGAAGTGTCTTTGTTGCCTTGAACCACGTAAAACTTAGTATAGTGGTAACCTCGAGTTTCTTGGCATTCATTGAGAAGTGACAAAAATGGAAATACAGAAGAAGAAAACTGGAAATGCAACTCGATTAGAAAACTCTTTCCTGGTATCGTTGAAGATACTGCTTGTGATCATTAAGAAAAATAGAAATTTCTTTTGCTCACAGATGCGTATTGAGATAGATTTTGGATGATATGTGAACAGCTTTCCTGAAAAATATGTTCGATTATGTAGTATGGTTATATCTCTTGGAACGCTTGTAGTTGAATGTTCTTTATCTTTTTGAACAAAAATATTCTAAGCAGAATAAGTAAATGTTGGAAATTTTACAACTTCAATATGCGTGTCACTGAGAGTACGTTACAACAAAGACACAGTTTGCGGTACAAGCTGAGGTGTTGCGTCATGAGCAGCCAACAAACCAGAGATTAGGAACCAAGCGTGAATGAAAGACTTGGCCAAATGAAAATAATGCATATGTACGCCAGCCAATAAATGGACTATGCTCCTTGAGGGAACACAATAACTCTAAGCAGATACAAATGATTCGATGTTGATGAAATCGATTAAAAAAGTTAAGTTCTGGTTACGACAAAATCCTAATCGTATCCTAAAATGAATCTTGTTACCTCCTGACGTTTTGCCACGTACAAACATGTGTTCTTCTTTTTCAATTTGAAGCTTTATTCATTTGTCAGTGACTCACAATGTTACCATTCTACCTACTAAAGATAAATCTATTCGTATTCAGTGTAGACACAAAGTCAAACTACGTAACCATTTCATATTTAGAAGGCGATATGAAGACTTCATGTGATCTTGGTCACCAACCTCTCTGGGAGGAACCAAAACCCCAAAGGGGTTACCACAACCAAGTTCCCAAGTAACCCTGGGAGTAACCAAAACCTGTCATCGAAGTAACCCAGAAAGTAACTAAAACACAACTTTTAAGGCACGTACTAGGGGGGCAAACGAGACCTAGCCTTCAAGTAACCCACGGAGCTTGCAAAAACCAGTATTAAGGTAACACATGATTTCACGGCATCAACACATCCAAGTAACCCAGAGAACATCATAATTAAAAATCAAGTTTCAAGCTACAGAGGGGGCAAACATAACCTAAGCTTCAGGTAACCCACGGAGCAAGCAAAAACGTGTATTTAGACAACACATGACTTCAAGTCATCACCTAGCCTAGCCCATCTAAGTAACCCAGAGAACATCAAAACTAAAACGCAATTTTCAAGCTACGGAGGGGGCAACCAAAACCTAAACTTCAGGGAACCCAAGGAGTAACCAAACCCAGCCTTGAGACCAGGCTGCAGAATATGGGAGGCGTGACCTATCACGTCGCATGGGACGCTGTCAAGCGCAACCAACCGCTCCATCAGGAAGGAGTTAATAAATCGCTTGCACTAATTACAAGAGATTCGACTCGAGTATATTAGGTTAGGCCACTTAGCGACAACTTCAACCTTCGTGAGGTATAAGACAAACATTTCCTCGGAAGAAATAACAGGAAGGAAAGACCTCACTGTCAGTCGTGCCTTATTATGGAAGGAATCAATGATACGTTTCTAACGTACAGATAGGAATTTCACGCCCATTTGCTTGGAAAATTAATGTAATTGAGAATGAGCTTTGAGTGCATTCAGGCATCAACTGAGGGAGAAATTTTCATGCGATGAGTTGGTTTCAACTTGAAATACATTAGGTAATAGTTAGAATGAAATAGTACGTACGAAAAAAGGATTAATTTAAAGAGAACACAATGAATCCGTTCAGTGGCACTACGCACTTAATTTGTTTGACTAGGCAGCAAATTAACGGCAACTTACACTAAGGCTTCAACAGAACGTTCAAATCAGTGAAATTTTCGGTTCGATGATCATAAATCGCAAGCTGGTTTTTGATCTCGATCTACAGGACTTGTTTGATTTAACAAAGATTCTCTACCTGGAACTTATATTGATTTTATAAAGCAGAATCCATCATACAAATGCTGAGTAGCAGTACGTAAATTTAGTTCATAAATTTGCACTTTAAAAAGTTATTCGTTTTTAAAATTAGGCTTGTTTCATTCTTTTAAATTCGAATTAGTCTATTATTTGTGCTTTAACTTAGAAGTTACAATTGTTAATAAGCTTTAATTATAATTTCACGAAACTAGTAAACCCTTCTTAATTAATGAATAGACAATAGTTAAAGCGGTAAGTTAATATTTGATGCGGTAGTTTAGGACATTTAGCCCAAGTCATCAAGTTTAACTGTGTGTATAGATAGAGACTCATGTTTTCCATTTTCTCTGGTTTTAAATAAACGAAAAAAAACAAATACAATTTAGCACTTCGCACAACATGAAATCGAAAATGAAAATTTTCCAACATAACAGTGTTACAAAATGGAGATGGGATTAATCCTTGGAAAAAACATCAGGGTTTAACAATGAGAAATCGAAGACAATTGCACGGAAAAGATGATTCATCTTACTTGTAGTTATGTAATCATAAATTGCCCTAATTGTCTCGTTTCTTATGAGACGTTGAGCCAGATATTTTGAAACACTTGAAGCACGTACAGCTCCTCAGGTGATTGTGGCAAACAGAGAAGATGGGTTGAAGAAGTTAGAGGGGGAACCCTGATACTCATTTAACTCGCACTTCGCCCACCCACTCGGTCTCCTTATGTTTAAATCTGACACCATTTCTACAGTACAACACGACAATAATAAGGAAGCTATTGATATACAACTTTTCCATTAAAACAATTGTGCGTACGCCAGCCGTGCAGGTATATGGAATTTAAATAAGGGAACGATGATATGCAAGAAATTGTGGGGATATGCAACAGTTTAAAATGACCTTTAATCATACGTCAAACTTCTCGTCTCACAACACAGGTGTTCCAAAGGGAGGATGAATGACGACTCCATTTAGTGTGCAGTTGAGGGAACACAAAATCTATGCACAAGGCGTATTCCCACACAAGATACCTCGTCAGATCAGTAAGTTAAGAAAAAAGTTTATGACACGCAATAAAAGTTTTAGCAAATAATCGGCACCGAAAAAAGGACAGAATTAAACAAAAAAACGAATTTAAAATGAACAAAAAATCTTTTTCATTTCAACAAAAAGTGCATTCAGTTCATGACCTCGCATTTTCTTCCTGAAAGTGTTGATTCCAGCAGAAACAATAGTTACATCGTCCTAGGGCTGACAGGGAAATGAGTGATATTCATGCTAATTATATTTAACAGAAATTCAGCCAATAATTGGACTGCGATTGTAAAAACATCTGTGATTTCTTCTCAGTGCTTGCTTACGAATTAGTGTGCAGGCCAGCGTACTAGCATGCAGGCCAGCGCACTAGCATGCAGGCCAGCGTACTAGCATTACAAGCGTACTAGCATGCAGGCCAGCGTACTAGCATTACAAGCGTACTAGCATGCAGGCCAGCGTACTAGCATTACAAGCGTACTAGCATGCAGGCCAGCGTACTAGCATTACTAGCGTGCAGGATGGCCTTGTCAATATAGAGCAGAGTTCCCGGACGTTTGCCTCCGGCCACCCCCTCAAGGCCGCATTGGAGGCGCCTCGTATCAGTGCCGGGCTGGTGATCGTAAATCAAAGCAAGAAATGCCTTATAGAAGTAGGGAAAAATTTATCTTATTCAAAAATCAGAGCAAGAAATGCCTCATTAAAAGGGGAAAATTATTTGTAATTCGTAAATAAAAGCAAGAAATGCCATATGGAGCAGATAAATTGTATCAAATTCCTAAATTAAAGCCAGAAATGCCTCATAAACAAGGAAAATTTTATCTAAGCCTCCATGTCTACAAGTTAGGGATCACTCAGTGCAATGCAACTTAATTGTTGGAAAATCTGGTCGTGAAATTTTCAGCTTTTGTTCCAATAAAAATGATCTCTAATTTCTATTGTTTTTTGCATTAACTGTTGAAGTCCGTACTGAATTCTGAGCAATGATATTTCCAGTTAAAAATAATGAAGCATTCTTAAGATGTTGAAATGATCAATTTCTTTCTCGCATGGTTTTACTTGATTTTTTCGCCCCCCTTTTGTTGATTATGAAGACTCTTCAAAAACAAATTTTACTTTAAACTTCATTTATTTTTTTACAGCTGTTGATCAGGGTTTTTAGCTCGAGCTGAAACATTCAACTTCTTAACAGTTTAACTGAGACGTGAGCCACCGGTGGTACACGGATGGAATTTTCATAATGCCGCTGACCAACCAGCGGTCACAAACTCAATTTCCAGAAATATATAATCACAACTAAATAAAGGCACGAACCAGTTAAATGTTGGCTATTTTCAACATAGCTTACTATGAGTGACTTTGAATTTCTGTTGAATACTGAACTTCAGTTTTAACCAACGCCGTCAAAGTGTTAAAAATGTTTTTAAAATCTACCATGTTGACTGTTCTTTTCATGTTAAGAATTACTTCACAGTATGTAGTGCGGCCTCATAAGGGTGAGGGTGCTACGTTTTTCGCGTTGTACTCCACAATACACAAAACAAGCGAATTTTCATTTATTTATGACGTACTTAGCTCTTCATGGCAGTCTTTGAACTTTGAAATTTTCGCTGAAAAAGAGAACATGAAACTAGAAATTCTACATACGGACTAGAGGGATTTTACTGCTCGCTGCCACCACTTCTACACACAATGATCAAATGTTGCCCTGCGTGGAATTGCATTGGCAACAGAATGTCTCATGAACCAGTTCAGATAATTTGCGTACCAAAGGCAAAAGTACTTCTAAAAGGAATGATCTGCTACGTTAGGAACTTCTGTAAGTAATGTTTGGAGCTGAATGCTCCAGCCCCCTCCATGTTTTTAATAAATCAATTTAGGAAATGAAATTGAACAAGTCAAAGCAGTTCAGTACATCGAGACAAAAAAGGGATTTATTTTTTTCTCAACAGTTATTTCCCGTGTCCTCTTCATTAGCTTAACTTTTAATTGAATTCAATATATGAATGAAATTTTGATAAGCTTGCTGGTTTGGTTCGTAGGTTATTAGGCTATACTTCTTGGTCTTAGTAATAACATGGGGTAAGCTGAATAATTTCTCCCATACTCTGTATTGTGGATACAATCTGTAATAGACATCTACTTTACGATAAATATTTTCAAAAACAATTTTAGAGAAACTTTTGCTACAAACACACGGAGGGTGATATCGTATTGATTAAATTCATTGTAAAATTATTGAAAAAGAGAGCGAGGATGTTCGATGTTGAAAAATGATTTGAAAGGGTTGAAAAGTTCAATCTTTAACCACAATGATAGAGAAGTTTCTGTACCTAGTCGAATTGTTTGAATAATGTCAAAGCTGTGCGAAATGATCTCTTACGATGAATTCTGTTAATGTGTCCCATTTTTCTGCCCAAACAAACATCTAACAGAGAGATAATTTGATTTTTAACTGCTTGAAAGACTAAGTTTCAAGATGGAAAAGTATCACATACGTTCTTAAGTTTTTAGATCTCAAAGCGGTTGCAACGCATTACCCACTTGGATGGATGCAGTTGGAGGAATTTGACATCATGAAGAATATTCAGTCGCATCAACGTTCTGCTCTCTTTCAGCAATCAGTTCATTTGGTTTTTAAACGGGGATAGATGCAGCTTGCGATAAATACCCTATACTTGTCAGCATCCATTTGCACCGATGCAGCCACGACTTTTAATTCTAACCAAACCATTTTGAACTATTCAAGTTATTTATATAATTTATTTACCTCAAGCGGTTCAGCAGTAGATTGTTTCTCAAGTTTAGTACCAAAGGGACGTTTGAGTGTAGCTGCTCGTGGACTCGAATAAGTTCAGTCCACGAGCATCCAATCATCATCCACGAGCATCCTAGGGCATCCAATCATCAACTATTTTAAGGTGTACAATTATGTTTAATCACTAACAGTAACATGTACTTCGAGTGATGAGGTGGGTGTATCATGTTTTGGCTGCGTCACTGTAAAATTACTGTGAGTAATTTTTAACCTATGGTGGAGACAGTACAAATATCCCAGTTTATCATCCTTCTCACTAACAACGCGTATAGGTAGGTATCTGCAGCCTGTGCTGTTAACAGGAACAATAATGATAGAATAAAAAGTATCTAAATAATTGGAATATCAAGGTAACAAATTACGGTCAAATCAAACAACGATGGCTGAAATTGGACATCAATTACGAGTTCACGCCGATGTCGCTACACTAGGAAGCGTTCCACCCTGACTGGTCGGAGGATAATGTTTTTTTTCCAGCGGCGATGCATCGGTAAGACCATTACTCGAGAGAACACCTATGTTTTACAGTGCTGATTACGAAGGCAATTTGGACTTATCTCTAATGATGGGAGTGGCCTTCGGTAATGAAATATCAAAAATGGGTCTGCATTCTGTCGACACTGATCGCCCAAGGTTTGTCATAAGTGGTCTGAATTTCAAACCACGAATTGTCCAACCATTTGGCGCACTATAATTCATAGTTTTCTGTATAACACAATCTTCATAACACAATTTGTAAATATGAAATGGCATAAGGCCGCCGTCACACGGAGACCAAATGGTAACGTTTCGTCATAATCATCTACAGTCAGCGGCACCAATCGGTCTGTCCAGCGCCTCGAAACAGTCAAATTTCAGCCTTAGTTTGGGATCAGTTTGGTTAAACTAAGGCTGAAATCTGACAGTTTCGTGGCTCGGGACAGACCAATTATTGGTGCCGCTGATTGTAGATGATTATGATGAAACGTTACCATTTGGTCTCCGTGTGACGGCAGCCTAATGCCGCCGTCACACGGCGACCAAATGGTAGCGTTTCGTCATAACAATCTACAGTCAGCGGTATCATTCGATCTGTCAAGTGCTGCGAAACCGTCAAATTTCAGCTTAGTTTGGGACCAGTTTGGTCTTAACTGGCCAAACTAAGGCTGAAATTTGACGGTTTCGCAGCACTTTGCAGACCGAATGATACCGCTGACTGTAGATTATTATGACGGAACGTTACCATTCGGTCTCCGTGTGACGGCGGCC
>JACJUY010001817.1:47935-62120 GCA_014220935.1 Platorchestia sp. MABIK
CGGTGCCAGCAGTGCAACACGGTGCCAGCAGTGCAACACGGTGCCAGCAGTGCAACACGGTGCCAGCAGTGCAACATGGTGCCAGCAGTGCAACAAGGTGCCAGCAGTGCAGTCCGCACGAGGTCACTGGAGATGCAGGAGGGAGAGGCAGGAATGTGATCTGTGACCTGTGTGGAATGAGGGAGGTGGTCGATGGGTGGTGGTGGTGGTGGTGGTGGTGTTGGTGGTGGTGTTGGTGGTGGTGTTGGTGTTTGTGGTGTTGGTTGGTTGGTGAGTGTTACTGCTGAATACCAGTGTGCTGGTGTTGATGGTGGTAGTGATGCGAGAATGCAGTGGTGATTGATGCTGCCAAATGCTAGTTATGGCGGTGGTGTTACTGTTAATGTTGGGGGTGATTGTTGCTGCTAAATGCTAATGGTGGTGGTACTGATGGTGGTTGTGATGGGGAAGGCAGGTGTGGGGATTTTTGCCGCTGAATACTAGTGGATGGTGTTGTTGTGGGCGGCACTGATAGTGAAGGTCATGATGGGGATACGATTGTGGTAGTAATGGTCTTTGTTGTAACTGAATAGTAGTGGAAACGGTGGAATACAAAATTATTCAAGGTAGGAACAGTGGTAGTGGAAGTAAAGGTGGTGAGTGAGTGAAATTCTTGGCAGTGACTGTCACTGATGAATTCTAGTGGTGACGATGGTGGCGGGAATTTAAGGCACTTCAAACTGACTCCAACAAATCAGATAACTGAGGCGAAAAATGTTGAAGATGAATATTGATGATGGTTGTGATCATTACGGTCATGATGGAGATAAGAAACATAGGTTCCTTTGGGTACTTTAAATATAGATGCGTTTGTAATGTATTTTCTTTTGTGATAATTTGCTATTTCAAATATAAGCGTTAGTGATTCATTTACTTTTACATGATTCACTCAAGTAGAAATTCGAATGAAGGAAGTAGAAGTAGGTGAAGTAGAATATTCGAATGAAGCAATAAGAATCATTTTAGAAAGCTATGACCATTAGTTTGGCTTTCAACGCGAGGTTTACGATATTAAACAACACAAGCAAGGCGAAAAAGCCGTTATGACCTCACCTGCAATTTACATTTAAATTAAGGTAAGGGCAAAATGTCAATTTCAGTACCCAGTAGTTATCGTAACGAGCTAAAAATGATATAAAAATTCTAAAAAACGTTGGAATGTATGTATGTTTTTTTTTCATCTATTGAATAATGTTATTACTATCATTCTTTTTGGCACTTATTTACTTAGCATCATCATTATTATTTCCATTGTTTAATCATTGGTCCACTGACCACTGACAAAGAATTAGTCGATCGGAAGTTTGTTGCACGGAACACCAGCATCTACCATTACGTAGATAGTCAAGAAAGTAAAGTGAAAATAAAATAACTAACGCCTATTAAACTACAAGGCTAAGCCAACAGCAGTCTATTGGAATGACCTCCTAAATAATCGGTAGGTAGTTAATCTATGTTCAAAGCGGAAGAAGCTGAGAAAGATAACTTCGGTTCCCAGGTTATCGATCGTTGAAACAAACTGAAAAGGCATTAAAATATAAATATTTCTCTTAAAGTAAATTCAAAGTGTTTCAGTGTCGGTAATCTGCTATCTCAAACATTTGCAAGGTGTGTGGAGTGTAGTCCCCATTGCCTTTCACGATACCCATCGTTCAATTTTGTGCAGCGCAAAAAATTTGCAGCGCATCAATTTTTTGCAGCGCATCAAGGTCTTGTTGACTTGGATATCTGTAATACAGGTATACATACTGTACGTCAGAGATGAACATTGGACACAGATGTGAACGGCAGTTGTATAGACAGTGTGGTCAGAAAGTTCTTAAGCGGTCCATAGATGATCGATTAAATTGTCAATATCATTGACTCAATATATTGATGATTTTTTTTGCCCACTAAGTCACTTAATTGACGGTCGTCAATCAAGCCCACAGACGATTAATTAAATTGTCAATATTCATTATTGTCAATTATATTGACAATAAAATTGATCGTCTATGGGCCACTTTAGACATCAAAAGGATCTCGTTTCATTGCTTTTTCCCATTAACTTACTTTATACACGTTCGTTGATAGGAACATCCACGACTGAATCGAAGATCAAGTTTCGTGCATGTGTATGTTATTTTTAAACTGAATAGATATGTTTCAATTCATTCGGGAATGCAAGTGCGCTGATCAGTGTAACCACTCAAGGACGAAAAAGTGATTCACGTTATGTGATGCCTATATTGGTAGGTATTTTTGTTTGAACCATATATTTGATATTCTTAATTACTGAGATTTAAATATTAATAAACCAAAGGAAGAGAGATGCTTGGCAGTGTACAGCATCGAGCAAGCTTTCATATCAAGCGTAAGACAAAGCCAATGAGTAGTGCCCGTCGGCATTTTCCTGCAGGAATAAAGATATTCAGAACATAAATAATAAAACATAAAACTTCTTGCCCAAGGTGTACGCTTGTGGGCAAGCGAGGACACTCAAACGAGCGTTGAAAAAGCCGTGCAAAATATTCTCGCTCGGTGTAGCTGGGTCACTTCTTTGTCTCAGCCAATTCTGCGCTCCTCAGGTTGGAAAGTTGCTCCCAAGCTCTGTGTTCTGGTCAGGCTCGGCCCAGCTTCCTGCTCAACGTCTTGTCCATCTTTAGCGGCACTTTCGACTTGATGACATGTTCATGATAAATTCAGTGCTTGGTAAACTCTCGGTAATCTTAATGGGGATACCATGCCCTTACTGGTTACTTTTCCAACAATCTTAATGGGGATGTAAAACTTTAACTGTTATGCGTTATTTTCAAGACAAAAATCGAAAACGCTGCTGGTTTCCGGCTCAAAAAAGTTGAATGGATGATTTTTCAAACGAATTTCCACCATTTTGAAATTCACACGTAGTAAAGCTATGCATCGAACTGGGTCTGAGTCTAGCTAGGTTTGATACTTCATGAAGGATGTGTTGACGTGTGGTCTCCACTTTTTCTGGTCGCAATCTTGACGGTAATTTAGATGAAATCTTTCAATATTTACTTTAGTGACATTTTTTAGTTGGAGCAGTACGCTGCATCGGACTTCAGCGCATTGCCTGGACATCGGGATCTTGGCAAGATTTAAACGACTTCAGAGCATAGTCGCAAAGTAAGAATTGAATAATGTACAGTCCCGCAAATTCAAAAGCTCGAGCTATTAAATACGGGATGCGATGAATGTATTCAGAAAAAGTTACTCATACCTTGCATGAGGAATAACTTCACACTTCCTTGGTTTAGAATCATATTGCACTGAAATTTTGATCACATTTTACATCACTTCCAAATATTAGAAAACACATTGATTCTTAGAAGACAATTTATTCCTAGAAGAATGAGAGATGCAAGTTCAATAAGTATCGTTTCGGAGGCCACTACTAAATTTATTTGACCAAGATGCCAAGAGAATATGGATGCAAAGCGCGAGTTATACATAAGTACGATGTACTGAAATATACTTCAGTTGTTACGTTATTCAGTTTTTCTCTGAAATTGAGCCCTGTAAGGGAACGATGTAGAATACAGATTAGAAACTCGATGGGAACGTCGTTGCTACACAAGTCTTAATAAAAAATCTGGGCACATCCCAATGTCGTCATTTCAGGATTTTGTGGTTGAAGGATCTCAGTACCGATGCATCAGATAACTTTTATCCGCCCTGTAACCCATGTTTTTGTCAAACGCTGACGCTTGTTGACAGGTTCATTGCGCTATTTTGCATTCATACCCACAGATTACTGAAGTTTCACATCGCTAAAGAGGAGAATTTTGATTGAAAAACTTCAGAAAATATGGCGAACATATAATTAGGATGAAAAGAATAGGCGTGAAAAATTCTAAATTTAGTCCATCGTCATTCTAACCGAACTGAAGATGGTTGTAGAATGTCAGCATGCAGGAAATTCCTTATAGATCAATGTTTTTATTATAAATGAGTATTCTTCAGTATTCAAAATGAAAACAATTAAGCTCCCTTCAGAAATGAATAATGTTTAAAGTTTCGGTCATAGATTTTTGTTATCTAAGAATCAGCCATTCATGCTTCACATGATTAATGATGTGCTTCGAACTGTGTTTCAAATCTACACTTGATTTCTTAGAGATCGTACAAATTTGCTAATTTCAAAATGAAAATGTTGATTGAAATTGAAAGAAATTAACCATGAATGGAAAATATTTACCAAAATAGGGAGGAAATTAGTTGTTTATATGAAACACTTTCTCAAAACACAAGTAAAGAATCAGTTTTTTTCTTGAAATGCGAGGAGTAGGTTTAAAAACTGTAAAGTTTTCTACGTCAAACGGGAGCTATGATTGTTACAAGTTTAAAAAATTTATTTAAAATTGGGTTAAAGTTGCTGTAGCCAAGAATTTTATTATATCATTCTCTATAGCAATCTACATCCAGAGATCGTATTCAATTAACCTATATACTCGTCCAAAAACTAACCAACAAGGCAACTAAACGATAATCTAACCAACTAAATAATCAACCAACAACAACTAATCGTCTAGATAATCGATCAACAACAGCTAATCGTATAAATAATCAACCTAAAAGGCAACTAAACGCAGCCTAACAAACTAGATAATCAACCAAAAAGCAAAGACCAACCAACCACATCGTCGCCACTAGCTCGGGCACTTTCGAACTGGTACAGCCAGCTCCATCCACTTCCTGGGCAATAAAACCTCTTTTTTACAATTGCAGCCGTCTCGCCCATCTCTTCTCTCGTGGGCATTGCGCAACCTTATGCACATTTTGCTACCTCTTTTGCTAATAAATTTTCTATTGATTTTTTCTGGTGGCTACCTCTTTTGTTAGTATATATTCCATTGATTGTTTTCTTGTGGCTACCTCTATTGATAATATGTATTCTCGTGATTATTTTTTGGTGGCTACCTCTTTTGTTATTATGTATTCTATTGATTTTTTCTGGTGGGTACCTCTTTTGTCAATATATATTCTATTGATTATTTTCTGGTGGGTACCTCTTTTGTCAATATATATTCTATTGATTATTTTCTGGTGGCTACCTCTTTTGTTAAAATATATTGATTTGATTTTCTCTGGTGGCTACCCTTTTGATTGATGTATTCTACATTTTTTCTAATGAATTTGCTTGTAATGTCAACGTTGCAGACGTATGAGTGTCTCAGCTTAAGCATATCTTTGCGTTTTGTGTATATGATAGGACATTAAACTTTCGAAAATAGAATTAAAAGCATGTAGTAGTATTTTATAATTTTTTTTTCCATGAGAAGGCGATGAATAACAGTTGAAATCAGAAATTGATACGGCAAAAACATGAGTGATAATTTTAACCATCTAGTGAAATCTCTTTTAGAATCAAATACAGTAAAGTCACAAATTAAATACGTTTTTAAAGAAGTTGTTAACTATGTATACGAAACAATTTAGGCCCAATTAGATATTTTCAGTCATAAGACACAAAAATTAGACAAAATGCGAGAATCAAAACCATCAGAAGCAGGTAAACACACGTTCTACCATCTGGAACGTCTACGTAACCAAAATGTTGCATCAAGTTTGCTTCCGGCAGTAAGAAAGAACGTTTATTTTGAATGGCATCGTTGAGCACGTGGAAGAGAGGCGTTCCGGTCAGTCAGTTTTGCGCTTCATGATTTCCTGGGTCAAATGTTAGGAGACCCAAGGATGAGCTTTGGCTGCGGCCTAGCAGAACGGAAGAAATTCAACTTCTATAAGCGTTCCTATTTTCCTCCACGGGGCGAGATAGATTCCGTTTTCCTGAGTTTTGTCCCACTCTCGGACTGACCTCTATGTCCAACTGAATTAAGCTTTCACTGCACGTTTCAGGAACTAAGTTAAACCATTTTTAGTGCGTGCATTTATTTATAATTTTATAAGCAACCACTCCAGTAAATTTTTTAAGAGTTTAAAGATGACTAATGTTACGTTAAATTAAGGCAAAATCGCAATAGAAGCAAAGGACGCCTGTACAAATAAAGTTGGTTGACGCCTTAAGCAATTGGTTCTCAAACGTCAATGGGAGTATAACATTAATTGTAATTTCTAGATCCCCTCTCTTCCCTCCCCCCCCCCCAAGTGTAAGGGTGATAGAAACTAAAAAAAAAGACTCTATTAAACACTTTAATTTTTGTACCCAAACTCAACCAAATCTTTATATTTAAATTTTTGAAATGCAAATCCTGAAAACGTAAATTTCATTCACTTCCATTCTCTGATCGTTTCATCAATATTTATTAATGTCAAATTCTATTGAACTCATAGGTATAAAAACTAAGTAACATATTAATTAACACGACCTCGTCGTCCGTATTCTTATTTTGGCGAGAAAGGCTTTGCTAAGGAAAAAACGTAACTGATGCTCATGATTTATGCAACCTTTAGCGCAATTCCGTATGATTCTTCTGACTATTTCCCGCTTTCCCACATTATTATAGAGTGACCGTCTCTGAAAAATGTGAAACAATTCTTCGGATACCTAAGAGTACTGATTTTGTTTCTCATGCATTTGTGAAAAAAATATCTTGCGATATGGAATTCCAATGAGTAAAAGGGTACTTTCTAATTCCTCCAAGCCGAAAAAGACACCCGCATTCTAGTGTTCAGATACAGCCAAACAAGAAAGCGGAAGATCTGTCGAAATTTGAGCGCGAAATTACTCAAGTTCAGCATGCTGTTGCAGCGAAGGTTATTTGTGCTTCAAAGCTTACGTTCGTGCGCTCATTGCGCTGACGAACACTGTATTGTTGTCTTCACCGTTCGTTGCGCATTGCATTGTTTAAAATCTCCGTTCATTTGTTTGTACGTCCGTCCGTGCGTCCGAACGTCCGTGCCTTATGGGTCTGAGTGCAACGGCGCTGCGTTCTCACGAGAGGCTCTTTCTCATGACGGTTGGTTTGCATGAACCTGCGTTGGTTTAGATTGAGTTTACTCGCATTCTTTTAGTTTGGGATGACTTGATCTTTTCGTCCCGGTGGATTCCAAAATTCACTCGTGCTAGTAGTTCAAATGCATATATTGCATTTTTCATAGTATTAGTACCCGTACGTTTTCATCAAAGTTCACCGCCGATAGGCGGTTCCTTCTAAAATGTAATGTTAGTGACAATCTGATGCTATGACTTTTTAATGGAGGTTGTTACTATTACAGATATACGGGCAAACAATTATTACTGTGAAGTGTTAGCTTCATCTTACACCACGTAAGTTGCCTGTCTCAAGCTACGAAAACCAATTTAGTTGAATTTATTCAAGTTAGCTTTCTATTGAGTACCTTGAACTAACTCTCGTTGGGTACAAGTAGCGCTACTTCACTTAGTCCAGTCTAAGTTGTTTTAAAAGCTCCGTCTAAGATTGGGGATTCCCAACTTGGGGTGCTTGCACCCTCTGGGGTTGCGAAACGATATTTCAGGGGAGGAGAAAAGTCCCGGTAAATAATAGCATATTGGCTATATGTTGGCATTTTTATTTCAGGGGGGGCGAGGTTCGAGTGAAGTTTCTTAAGAGGCACGGGGCGAAAAGAAGGTTGGGAAACCCTGGTCTAGGTCAACTCACAGTACCAACCATGTGTTAAAAGTAGCATCTTCAAGATATTTCACGATTGGGGTACTTGATTGGTTTCTTTATGCTAGTTTACGTTATATTGAATTTGACTCGGTTTCACACGACTAAGCTAGAAAAGATTAAGTCAACTTAGAGAAGAAGAGTTTTAGAAGAATTATTGAACTCAATTATGAATTATTGAACAGCGAGTTAGTGTTGGTAACAGTTTCTGTGTTTCAACATTTCGGCATCAAAAGAGAACTGAATTCAGCTGATGTGAAACTCAAGGTTGGATTCAAGACACTCGATTGAAGAAATTCAGTGATGTTACGTTGCGTTGAGTCTGCTCAAATTGGGGGAGGAAAATCAAGAAGAAATTCAGTGATGTTGCGTTGCGTTGAGTCTGCTCAAATTGGGGGAGGAAAATCAAGAAGAAATTCAGTGATGTTGCGTTGCGTTGAGTCTGCTCAAATTGGGGGAGGAAAATCAAGAAGAAATCGAAGGCCGTTGTAGTTCAGATTGTTCAACTAAAATCTCAAGTTTCTTAAAGGGTTTAGTCTTTTAATCGATACATTGTAGCAAGAATACGACGTCTCAATTACGCATAGGTGCTCCAGTCTATGTAACACTCTTCCAACTTTCATTGTTGTGTTAACGTTCACTTTCATTAAACTAGGTTGATTAAAATGAGGATTTAAACAATTCTAATTATGAACGTTTTTACAAAGAAAAAATTTAAAATGATTTTGATGAAACTTTTCAAGCCTCTGCTTATCATCAGTAATAGTCTTCAAAATCAAATATATACATGCATTGATTAAAAAATACGACAAATTCACAAAATTGCTCTTCAAGAATTCAAATTGGCGTCTGAATAAAACATGACGTAAAAAAATCTGAATAAATCTAAATATCAAAACTTCACTATCAAGTATCGTGAATGCGAGTTAAAACAAGTAAATGTAAACGCGAGTTAAAACGGATTTACGATACTTGATAGTGAAGTTTTGATGTTTAGATTTATCCAGAATTTTTTACTCCATGCCGTTGTTTTATTTCGACACCGATTTGAATACTTGAAGAGCAATTTTGTGAATTTATCGTATTTTTTAGTCAATACATCTATATTTTTATTCTTGCAGATTATGACTGATAATGAGCTGAAGCTTGAAACGTTTCATTAAAATAATTTTAAATTTCTTCTTTGCTGTATCTTTATTTGTGGAACTGACTAGAAGAAATTAAATTCTTGATACGATCCTAATTAGTAGAAAGTCTACTATAAACTACACAAATGACTCTCGCCAGGTTCCTTGCTGAAACGGATGCGATTATGACGCTCTATTGTCTAATTTATTTACGTATAATAGTTAAAATTTAAATCTAAAATCTTGAAAACTGATAAATATCAAGTTCCCACCCATTCCTTTCTAGGTTACGAGCAAGGTAAAGGAAACAGGTTTCCTCTACCGTGGTTACGAGCAGCACAAAATTAATTACAACACACCTTCACGCTACATATGCATCGGTGTAATATTTTTAGTATCTGTTTAGGTACGCTCTGGTTACTACCGCACGGAAATTATTAAAGTATTTCACACGTATTTTCACAAAACGTTCATAAAATTACTGAAGTCTTAAATACTCTAACAGTGCAGTTACAGTGGCCCTCAAGTCAGCCACTTTGCTAAGGCTAAGCCATGGCCATAGTGTCTCGCTTAGGGTTTCTGAGTAGTACGATTTTTTTGCAAGAATTTTAGAAGACCGAAAAAATTCGGTCTACTCTAGCATAAATGTTGAATTCAACGTTAATTTTGCTCAGTTTCTCTCATCAGAATACAGGTTTTCACTCGAAGATACATCGTCTTCATTTTAGTAGAATGTTCTTCAATTTGGACATCCGAGAATGCAATTTTTAAACGCTACATGTTCCTTGTACACTAAAAAGTCTTAGCCCGCAAGCAGACAAATAAATAATAAACAGAATTTAAATCGAGTCAAGTAAATCACTTAATTCAGATGTATTTGAATGACTGATCTGCTTTGCCCGAGAATTCAACAGTTTTTGAGTATCTAGTTTACAAGCTCTACGAAGTAAATAGTGCAATCTTCGTTGGAAGCAGCACTCAGGAATTTTAAAACTGACTTTAGTTAGGACCTCAAGTACTCCATCGCCGCAGGTTCTTCAGAAAAAGTATGTGGATTTCAGGTCCTTAGCCAAGCTCTCAAGGCCGCCAACATGCATGGGACTTCAAGCAGCGGCTGTATTTTGAACAGGCACGGCGTGACGTCAAATTATCTGGTGGTTTTTCCAACACATATCAACGTTTAGCATTTTAATTAACGCATTCACTGCAATTGGTTTAACTGAAGTTCAATACTCAACGTAAATTCAAAGTCAAATGTAGTTAAAATTTTGAAACAGCAAGCACTGACTGGATCATGCCTTCAGTTAGCTTTAGTTATGTATTTACGAAAATTGAGTTCGTGACTACTGGTCGGTCAGCAGCATTATGAAAATCCTCTCCGTGGTCACCGGTGGCGTACGATGCTGTCAAAGTGTTAAGCGACCCATAAAAATATCATCCTATCTCCACAAAAAATGAATTTCCTCTTGAGTTGAATGATTCCAAATAAGTTCTAAATTATTATAAATATGTTCCAAAAGTTCACAAAGTTTTAAATGAAACTGGTACGTACCGAAATGATTGGCATGGTCTAAAACAGCCACGAAAATTTTGATAACCAAAGCTGAAGAAAATTCAAATTATAAATCTTTGAATGATCTTGCGCCTCAGTTGTAGTTACTCATGCCATCATAACTTGGGGAGTGATATTACAGGATAACGTGTAAAAATCGTTTCAAAACCAGAAAATCTCATAGCGATCCTAAAATTCGCCGGATATGACCACTCAGTCTTGACTGCTGCCTCCAGAGCAGAAACTCGGTCTACTGCGTGCGGAGGAAGTCCTTGAAGTCCGCGAAATTCGTTCAAATTAAAAAAAACACGCATAATGTAACAACGGAAGAAATTGTGAGAATGTTTTATTATTATCGTGTGAAACAATTGCAAATATTTTTCATTGTGCACTCCCTCAGCTTGAATTACCCCGTCAAGTCTCCGTCGGTAGTTTTCTGAAGAATGGCGTCGTACTGGAAACCCCCTAGAGGACATTATTTAAAAAAAATAATTCATTTCGGTTATTGTACACTAAATGGTTGATTTTGTTAATCATTTACATACCAAATGCATTTTTTATAACTTATATTTCACTGTTTTAAGAATCTTGAAAATTTTCCATTTCACTGATGAACCTGGTACTTGATGGTGTGTTTGGGCTCACTGCCTCTGATGAAATTTCTGCTGCGAATCCACTTCACAGACGATCCTCGGTAGTACCAAACTCTTTTTGCCCACTCGTAGCACGAAAAACGGTAGATTTGGGCAATTTTAATAGCTTAACAATACCCGAATTTGACGTTTCCGGTCTGGTGGAGTTGGCTTTGTTATTGGCTACACTTTTGTCCATTTTCTTAGGGTAAATGAAAATGATGAAAATTACCATGAGTTGTCAAAAGTGGAACAATTTTTAGCGATTGATGGTATTTTTTTATGCAAACATGTTACGTAAAAGGGCTTGTTACATTTGAGGAAGAAAATCCATGAACCTTTTGCATACCTTGAAAAAAGGTACTTAATTCAATTTCACGACCCTTTTTCGCGACTTCTCCTGTTCTACATCTTGTATATGTGCAAAAATTTTTCTTAATTATCACCAGGCACTCCTCAAAACTACTTCCAACGGTTCCCATGCTTGACCCTGTGACTAGCTTTAAACCCCAATTGCAGAGAATGAATTGACTGAAACTGGTGCGCATTATGAAGTCTGAACACACGTCCTTGTGGAGGTGGCAGACCAGAGTTTCTCTTTTTTTACTGCACTAACTGCTCCGAGTATCATTGAAAGAGAGAGAGAGATATACAAAAAGTCCGCGCCTTCATTAAGCCTATCTTGGAAGCAGGTGAAGATTAACAGACACGCAAAAACGAGGTTTACATTCATCAAGCAGCCCATGGACACCTAGTCTGCAGCTGACTTCTACCCAGCGGATCTCGAAGAGTGCCTTTTACGTAGCGGTTTCACAGATATTTTGCGGGAAAATAACGGAGCGAGGAATCCATTAGCATTTATAAATGAACTACAATGACTGAAAGAAAGAAAAAAGAAAACCGTTGATTTTTATGCTTTTTCTCCAGGATCTAAACAATAACGGTTTCCTGACCTGCTATTGAAGACGTTGTGAACTGGATGCAAAATAAGCAGATTGTTTCAAAGTATATTCCAGAATTGCATTATTTGAAAGTCGCTTTGTAAACTGTGCTACATGAATCACTTACTTGAATCACTTGAATCATTTGCTACATGAATCCCTTGAAAGCATCAGCTAATTTTCTGAACCGATTCTCAAAGTATTTTATTAAGTTTTCAATTTTTCATAATAATTCCCTTATGTGCCATCGTAACTACACAGAACTACAAATTAAAATAAATATTATAGTTCGATCCAATATAAAAAATTTTGCAGTCTTACTGCAGGTTGGGTTGTTATAGAAATGCCACTCTTAGCTACAGCACCAGCTAAATTTTCAGCTGCACATTTCGTGTTTTGATTGGTACAGCAGGCAACAGAATGAATTATGATCGCCATTGTTCGTTCATGGCGATGATAATTCATTGATACCTCTCCTATCCCCCGATGACATCTTTCATATCCCCCGATGATACTTTTTACATCTGCTGTGGACTATGTGTTAAATGTTGAAAGAAATCGACGGCGATGTATATGATGAAAGATTTTTCTAGATGTGTGTGTTTTAAAATGAGGTTAATTGGAATTTCAGTTAAGTATTTCATGACAACGAAAAGCCGAACAATTATGATTATTAATAGAAAACGTAGAAGACCACAAATTTCAGCGCCGAGCTTTTATTGATTAACATCCCGAAGTTAATAAAACAACCTAAAAATCCTTTCAATACAGAGTCAAACAGCGAAAATTCCATTGAAAATCGTCGTTTTTCTGAAACTTCTTTCTCCTAGCGTCTAAGTTTACTACGTACGTTCTTCATCAATACTAATAATTATATCAATTACAGACACATCACTCGTATACCTATACACTTACGTACAGGCACCTTAGTGTCAGCACGATATCGTGAGCATCGGTCACAAAGCTGGGCACGCGTATGCTTCTAAATCACAAAAGTCAGCAAGAAAATAGTTAAGTCATGAGGGCACGTGAAGTGAAAGGCGCTTGACAAAAGCACCACCCACACCACATCTGATCGCTTCGAGCGGCTGTGGGCGCTGTTATGAAAGCGAAGTAAATAATCTGAAGACTTCACGCACACTTCCATCAGGACCTAATATGGCACTCGCTGTGGCACAATCAACGCACTCGTAAAGCTCATCAGATTACAGAACAGAATCAACAGTACGCGGCAGAAAACTGTTGAAAAAACTTAGCTTTTTTCTAGTTTTGGCTGTTGTCCCATTCTTCCCTCTTTCCTTCGCTCCCTTCCCTTCCATATCCGTTAGCAGGTTACTGATTTTTTCCACTTTTTTGTATTTGTGGTTTCTCGTCTTGTAACAACACTTAATGAGGGTGATGATCCCAACTCAGCTAAGATATTTGTGAACAACGACTACATCATGAGACCATTGACGTCAACTCAAAAGAAAACATCTTTTCCGCTCATTTTATAATTATGTTTTTGCTTGTTATTGCAATGATTTTTCAGCGTTTAATTTAGGAATCAGTGATTGATACACCAGCTCATTGGGTTAGAAAACCTTTCTCGCATTATTTGTTTTCTGCTTTGGTGGCGCTTGCTCCAATTAATGTACCTCTCAGCTTTTAGAATTGATCCTAAAACCTTATCGTAAAAACTCAACGCTCTGCTTTTCAAGAAGAAAGTAAGTTAGTGGTTCATGCCTCTTAAAAGCAGGAAAAAGGCATCAAATGTTCACGAAAAGAAAAATGGGAAATGGAAATAGGCATGTCGAATAGAACTAGAAAGGTATCTAAAATAAACACGATGCGCGTAATTTGAGCGTCGATTAGAAAAAAGCAGTGTGCGAGTTTAGTGGGAGTTTGGTAGTTTCGATTTCGGATAGCAAGTTCAAATTTTTTTTTGTGTACGAAACGTTGAAAACTTAGCGGACAAAGCCTGAGTCATCTGTAAGGAACATTCAGAATGAACATCTTTGCTATTTTTCGACCCTTCCTGATGTTTCTAAACGATACTGATGCTTGTTTATTCGAAGATTTAAAATGCACGTTGGATTGGAAAACCAAGATTTAACAAGGTCATACATCGTAATATTCGTTAATTAAAATGAAATCATCGTGATGTATTTTATTTATTCAAAAGCCTGAGAGATATTAATAAAAACTCCATAAATAATATCAATCAGTAGTTGTTTTTAACGGGCTTGGTAGTCCGCGAAATTCGTGTAATACTTAACAATAATTTTACAGAAACGTTTCTACCGAGGTCGCCAGCGTAACG